>JAOTOM010001391.1:0-67021 GCA_034440615.1 Ashinkailepas kermadecensis | reverse complement strand
CACTTCAGGTCGCTGTTCGGACATCATCCCAAGTGATGGACTTGATGAGCTCCGCTGAGGAGGAAGCACACATTGGAGAGCAGGGCTGTACGCCGACGTCGGAGCTAGTCTCGCGGACCGCAGCAAGGCAATCGAAGTCGAATCCGGTAGGTGTGCCTTCAGGAGGCGTGATGACTACGGATACAGTGTCGTCGGGAAGATCAGGTGGCTCTGGCGCACCAACCGGGTGTCGGGAGAGTGCATCGGCAGCAGCGTTGCGTGTCCCGGGGATATGGACGACGCGAAATTTGAAGCGCAGGCTTTTCTCTTTGATGTTGCAGAGCCGTGGATTTGGGATCTCGTCAAGTGAGCGGTCCCCGAACACCTTGACAAGGGGTCGATGATCCACTGCTACAAGTAGGTCCGAGCAACCGAGGGTAAAGTGGCGGGCCTTCTGGAGAGCATCCACAACAGCCAGAGCCTCCCCCCTCCACTGGGGCGTAGCGTGCCTCGGCACCGTGGGTAAAACGGCTGCCCACCAGCAAGTGAGCGGTCCCCGAACACCTTGACAAGGGGTCGATGATCCACTGCTACAAGTAGGTCCGAGCAACCGAGGGTAAAGTGGCGGGCCTTCTGGAAAGCATCCACAACAGCCAGAGCCTCTCCCTCCACTGGGGCGTAGCGTGCCTCGGCACCGTGGGTAAAACGGCTGCCCACCAGCACGACGCGCCATCCGGTCTCGCAACAGAAGGGTCGGGTACCAGAGCACAGGCAGTGTTTCTGGAGCAACCAGTACCCGAGGCCGTCCTTTGACCAGTCGGTTGCGAGGCAGGTCGGGCGGGTCTTATCGAAGATTTCCACGCCCTGCTGTATCTGCTTGGCAATGAAGTCTTTAGGTCGTAGGAAGAGCTGGTCCAGTTCTGCAGTCCACACGAAGGGCTGACCAGGCTTGAGGAGGTCACGGTATGGTTGCATGTGGTCCGCCGAGGCGAATGCGTATGCAACTTGATTGATGAGCCCAAACCAGCTTCGCACATCCGTCAGGTTCCGAGGTGTTGGGAAGTCATCAATAGACTTCAAGATTCTTGGACATGGACGTACTGAAGAGGGTGTGATCACGAAGCCAGCAAACTCAACCACATCCTTCGCAATGGAGAACTTGGTTGGGTTCAGGATGATGCCATGGCGGCCGCACCGATCGAGCCATTCGACTGTCTGATGGAATGCCTCCTCGATGTCCGATGACCAGAGGAGTGTCGTCCACGCACTTGGTTTTCTGTGGGATGTCGGCAACGATGGTGTCGAACCGCCGGCTGTAGCCGTCGCCTGATGACACGTATCCCTGTGGAGCGACACGGTAGCGGTAACGTCCCCAGGGGGTGATGAAAGTAGTGTAGTGGCGATCGTCGGGGTGGAGGGGCACGGCGTGATACCCATTCCAAGCATCAGTGACAGTCTTTTTAGTACCGCGGGACACTGCACGAGCTTGGTGAAATGGTGACTGGGTGTGATGAGTCTGTCTGGGTGCATGTCTGTTCAGAGCTTGAAGGTCAACAGTGCGCCTGGGCTTACCATTCTTCTTGGCAGTGATCACCATACGGTGACACCATGTAACTGGTGTGTTGGGTGGGACTTCTTCGATGACACCCATCCGACAGTCTTGGTCGAGGCCAGCCTTCACGTCTTCCTGCCAGTGAATTGGTACAGGAATTGGCTTATGGTGGGCAACTGGTGGAGCATTGGGGTCCACCATGAGATGCAATGGTGGGCTCTCCATGGCCGGCAGGGGTTGGTGGTTACACGTGTTGAGAGTACTAGAGGCGTAGTATGTCAACAACCATCCCTCGATCTTGTCTCTGTTTGCATCAGTCGGAGGGTATGGTGACGCAGTTGGTGGTGGTGGCGGGTGCTGGCGTCGAGGGCAATCGCAGGCAGCTGTGATGCATGACTCAGACACAACGGCGCTGCCACCGTGAGGTGTGGAGTCGACAGCCGAAGCAGTGTTGCCCGGTGGGTGTGTACTGATCTTGGGGAAGTCAGTGGAGATCATGCCGAGTACTTCGCAAGCTCCCCGTGATAGAAAGAACTTGTCGATTGCATCCGTGAAGTACACAATCTGTCTTGTCTCAGCGCCACCTGGCTCCCGTGTGGCTGAGATACGAAGTGGGATGGCACCGATGATGCTGATAGCTGCATTGACTGCTGTCATCTGCAGCTTAATGGGTGAGAGGTGCCGTGTGTTCAGGCCGAGGTGTCGCAGCAGATTAGTCCCTGCTAAGCAGGATTGGCATCCAGTGTCAGCTATAGCATGAATGAGTGGTGCTGTCGTAGGACGCATGAGGGGAGTTTCTAGACCTAGAGCTCGTGTGTCGCATGGATAGTGTGACAAAGATTGGGGTGGTTGGCTGCGGTGCAGATGGTCGTTTCTCCCATGTGTCCTGTAAAGAGTCATAGACATGGTGATCCAGAATGATCTCACCAGACACCGTATGCTGCTTGAAGTCAGCAACTCCAACACTACACAGTGAGTCAAATACCATTTGAGGGTCAGGTTCCCCAACTTCAGCGACGGGAGTCGAAGAAACCGCCGAATTGGTACGGCGGGCTGTGGATGGAACACCATTAGTGTCACGTCGGCGGAACTGACTAGACCGGCACATGATTTCGACGTGATGAAGCTTGCTGCACCTTTTACACATGTGACCATACGCACTACAGTTAGCAATCCGTTCTTCTCTGTCTTTACCATGCCCATGTTTTCCACAGTAGCCACATGGCGTGGCCTGCTGCTGATGAGCTACATGAGTAGGGGTTGACCGCTGCGATCGTTGTTGCTTTCGGAAGCTGCTGATTCCAGCTGCATTTAATGGTGCAGTGGTCGTGCTTGGCACAGTGGCAAGACGCTGTGCTGACAGCTTCCCACCTTCACGGGCTTCTATGTACCGCAATGTCTCATCCAGGGTAGCGGTCTCATCCTTCTCTGATAGCAGGGAGAGTTTGATCTCTGGGTCATAAACGCCACGGATCAGGGCGTCGCGGACCATTGCGTGACTGTAGTCGACCTCTAGTATGTTCACAGTTACACTGCAGCTTGTATTTGCATGTGCTTGCTATGCCCTTTAGTCTAGCACAGAAGGTTCGGACCGGTTCATCACGATCCTGTCTGGTACTGTGGAGTTCATCGCGGGCTACAAGCACATTCTCGGCACGCACTGCCAAAGACTTTATGTGTGCCGGTGTGCTGACTTCATCATGTGTGGTGAGGTCACCGAATGATCGAACCAAATCACGTCGAAGTGGCTCCTCACAGCAGTCTAACAACTGGTATATGGCGTCCGCGCCTGAGATGCGTGTGGCTGACTTGTATATGGACCATCGTTGAATGAAGTATGTCCATTCTTCTTCAGTGCCCCCAGCAGCAACGGATGGGCGCTTGACCTTCTCCACCTGGGCCACTGGAGCAGTGCTGCCAGGACGTGTGGTGGGATGGTCAGACCTCTCGTGCATCTGCAGGAGCGTAACCAGCAGGGACTTGTCTCCCTCGCTGGAGCTCCACTGACAGCCAGTGTAGGGGCATCTGACTGGTGCTGGGGCAGTAGCCATTGTAGGAGTGGTCCGTCACAGGATGGCGTGGTCATAGATAAACCCGTGGGTCATTTGGTGCATCTTCTATTGAATACCAATGACCACGCACATCTGAAACAAACATATATGACACATCAATACAAAGCTATCACTCAGCAATTAGTGAATTCAGCGCAGTACTCTAACTCCTACCTGCACTATAACTTTACTAAACTGGTTCTCACTGGTGGCCTGTGCTACCACTGGGACCAGGTCTCTAACCTTGGCACCAGGCCTGGTGATGTACCTCCTACCAGTGGCGCAACCAGGATTTCAGTTCGGGGGTGCCAGGGTTGGAGAGCTGGCCCCCTCGCAAGCGCCCCCCCCCTCATGTTTTTAAAAAGTCTGCGGAAAACATGCACTTACTTTGAGCGGGCCCCTATGTTTGTAAAACTTCGCAGAAATAAAAGCACTTTTCCGGTTTTAGCGGTTCGAGGCGGGCCCCAGGTAAAAGCGGGCCCCTGGTTCTAAGCGGGCTATTGGTTCAATGCGGGCCCCTGGATCAAAATGGGCCCGGTTCGAAGCGGGCCCCTGGTTCCAGAGAGCCCCGGGTTCAAGACAGGGCCCCAGGTTGAAGCGGGCCCCTGGTTCTAAGCGGGCTATTGGTTCAATGCGGGCCCCTGAATCAAAATGGGCCCCGGTTCGAGGCGGGCCCTGGTTAAAACGGGCCCTCAGATTTTCAGTTGGTTCAAAGGGCCCTGATTCGAGCCACAGATCCGCTTCGCGGGCCCCTAGCCAGGGCTCTGAGTAGGGTGGCCCACTCCGAGCCAGGGGCCCGCGAAGCGGGCCCCTGACTCGGAGCGGGCCCCAAAAAAATTTCGGGGGGACCATGGCCCCTTGCCCCCCCCTGGTTGCGCTACTGCCTCCTACCTTTCTGACCCTTACAGAATACCCTATCCAAATGCCTCACACGAGTCTCCTACAACTAGTACTTTCTCCTTGCTGCTATCGCTATCACTGTCCTGGGGGCTATCCTCCAATGCCCGGAACCTATTGGATGTTACTACTCCTGCCTGTTGAGCTTCTCGACTAGGTGTCTTCCCACTCCTACCACCTACCACCTGCCACTCACTTCCCCCTTGCTCAGGCTCACGCCTCCAAATCCTCCACCCCCTGACTTTAAACCACTGCCCCTTCTGTGAGCTACAACTAGAAATCTTATCATCACTAGGAATACTTCTCTCTTCAGATCTCCCTGCCACCTCCACAGCAGGGGAAGCTACAGTTACCTGGTGGCCTGTGACCACCTGGGCATAGGATGCCCCTGCTACAGACTTGCCCTTATATGCAGCCCTTTCTGGCCTGCCCTGTGCCGCAAGGGAAGCTTTGAGCTTGCAAAGCTCTGCCTTAAGGGCCCTAACCTCATTCTCTATTGCTTGCATCCTGGTATTAACCATCCTAAAGGCTGCAGCTTATTCCTAGATTTAGATTGAAAAGTAACTAGCTGCAAAAATGATTTACCAAATAACTGAGTAGAGCGAAATAACTGACAAAGCTTAGGTGTATGCTAGTTCCTAACTATGCAGCACTTACAAGGTAATCACTGTGCAGAAAGTTGACTGTGGTTTTAAAGAAAGAAGAAATCACTTGCTGAACAACTGCCAAAAATTAAGTACATAACTGAAAACACTGACACACTAGACAAAGACTGATTTTAAACCAAGGACAAAATGGCGCTGGATATTCTCTAGATGTTATACTCTAATCTGGTTGTTAAAAAAGAAACTTATGAGATAAAACTATGCAAGTATATGCACAGAAGTAATTGTTAAATACCTATCCACAGTTAAGCCTAGTACACTGCCCGGTTCTGCAACGACTTATCTGGAAATCAGGAGCTACACACCGACGTGCTTCCACCTTGACACCTGGCGGCAAAACTGAATACATGCAAGTGTAAGTGCAAGTATCTTGCATGTGGCTGCATCTGGTTTGTCTACTGACATTTGCTGAGTGTTTTGCATATAGCAGTGTTCTGCTTAGTATCAAGAGTTCAAAAATTACATGTGAATTGATAAATCATAGACAAAGCATAAAATAAACTATCCTAACCTAGACTAAGATAGCATACCATAATATATAAAATAGATTATAGCACAATATAACCTAACCTAACCGGAAAACCAGAATCGTCCCAAACAAGCTTTTCAGCCATGGCATCATCAAATCTAGATGACATTGTTAGCTCTGCAGTTGGTATTATTGGAGATCAAGGTACAAATTTGATACTTGCAATTTTTTAGTGCAATGTATTTTAACATAAAACATGATTTGACCACTCATTTTCTCTGCAAATGATTATTTGGCAAAGAAATACACAATCATAATCTGACCAATGCAGTCAATGCCCAAATAACCAACCAACACAATCATAATCTTTCTTCTACAATTATAGCCCATTACATATAATTATCCATACCTGGTGTCACAGACGTGATAAAGAAGAAATTCAACACTTCATGCACTTGATTCAATACTCTTTGACATCAAAAACCTTATGTTTCTGGCTCAATTCACCACTAAACAATAAACAGAGGCCCTGGACAGAAAAAAGCATGGGGCTTATATCTAAGTTTAGCAACTGGGAAGTTCCTTTCAATTGTGAAATTATAAAACAGTTTTTACTTTTTTTCATTTCTGCTTTGGGGTGGTTTTTTGTGGAATATCTTGTTTATGAATGTGATTAGGAAGATGCAACCATTTTTGCAGCTTGTGCTTACTTTTCAATTTTCAAGATTTCATCATAGTCACATTGGTATGGTGTGATGACATCATAGAGGCATGGCATGGATGCTTCAATTGGCTAATGCTGACTGACCTGTGACCAGTGACAGAATGCTGACCTGTGTCTCCAATCTTTTCCTCTTCCCTTGTAGTTGCTTGTCACAACCCACACCTCTTCTCCTTTCTCTTGTTCACACTAAGCTTTTCAGAACACTCCCACCAATGTCTACCTTCCTGAAACTTTGTTTGACCATTGTTCAATTATTGCATATCGCTTTAATCAGAAGAACACTGGCATCTAAAAAGTATACACTTGCTTCATTGTTATGCTAAGAAAATTGAATGATATAGTATAGGACTTGGTCACAACTTACACACACTAAAGCAATTCTCACACTGATCAACAGACTTGGAGGTCATACTGACAGCATTTCAACTTCTGCTGTCTATTGGAACTATCCTGCCTTTTCTCAAGAATTTGAAGAAGTTCAACATGAAATAATAATTAAATAGGGAAACCTAACCTAATCAAATATAATTTCATAGAAACTAATGCTAACTACTATACCATAATGTAAAAAATTGAAGTGATATGCATGTCATGATGTCATCTGTACATCAATTCCTGACCCATGCTAATAAGGGTGCTTGATCTTGTTAAAACAATGGTTTTTAATTAGTTCTGAGATGTCAAAGCAAGTACAGTAGAATGTCAAATTTCGCCATGGAAACAGTGTTGTTTAACATAACTGATGGGTTCTTCAAAACAATTTGGATTCCACAACATACTCATATGTGCAATTTGTTTCCTATGATTTGAGATGCCGGGCGGGGATGGCAGAGTGGTTAAGGTGTTGGGCTCTGGGTACCAAAGGTCCCGGGTTCGCCACTCGCACCGCTCGGGACATTTCCAAATCCCGCGGCCCACCGGCGAAACAGTGTGGGCGGCGCCATTAGCCGTGAATGTGCAAAAAGAGCGTCGTGAACCACCCAATAAACAAACAAACGATTTGAGATGCCTAACTTCGGGATACTGTTTTAGCGATAACAATATGAAATACCTATCCTGATCAACTGATATTCTATAACAGATGACATAGGTAACCCTTTCACATGGAATTGTACTCAAATCAATGTTGATGTATGTGGCAAAAAGGTGGACACTAAGCATTTTTGAAGTGAAGGAGTGTTGAATCAACTGCATGGAGTGTTGAATTTCCTCTTAATCACATCTGAGAAGCACTGGGTGAAAGGCAGATAAATTATGGCTCAAAGAACAGCAATGCAGCATGGATGACACACTATATGAAAGTTTGCTATCATCAACTGAAAGGTAAGTACATGTGGCAAAAATGAGTGGCTACATCTGTAATTTTTCAAATGAAAAACCTGGTAGATTTGTGCTTTAATGTGTTTATACATTTTTTGAATTTTCTTTCATAATTCCATGTTCATGAATGTGATTCTGAAGATGCGACCACCCCCCCGACGAGGTACCACCTTTCCGTGGTGGGGGGGGATTGCGTGCCCCAATGACCCGGCGACCATCCTACCGGCGAGGGGTGAGACTAAGAGTGCCTCACTCGTCCTTCCATCCATACGCTCCCATTCCAATGCCCATCTCATCCCACCATCCATGTCCTCCTCCTGGCCCTGCAACACCGACTCTCCCTATCATGAGCAGGTAGGACAACTTCCCCGGTCTTGCCCTCCAGCTCAGTTTTATCGGGGTAGCCGCGCCCCCTCGGCCCGCCCCCCGGGGTTGACGGAGTCCTGGAGGTTGAGGTCCCCCGTCGCACGGTGCTAGTTGTGACGGGGGACCAACACACCTCTTTGGTCCCGATATCCCGGAGGGGCGGGCGGGTCCGTGGGGCCTCACGCGGGCCAAGTGGCTGGTCGCCTCGGGCCGGGGGCCTGGGGTTCTCCCCAGTGTCTGCCGGCCCGGCCGGCTGGGGTCAAGTGGTGGGCGGCGCTGGATCCCGGTCGGGGTGGTGAGTCTCTCTCCCCGGCCGGGCGAAGGCGCCGCCTGCCCCGTATAACTCCTCGGGCGCCTGGCGTCCTCCCGTCCGCGGGGCCCAGGCGTCCCCCCTGTTGGGCCCCTGTGTGGTGGGGCGCCCGAGGAGTAGAAACCAAGAAACTTATATGGCAACTTCCAACACAAAAAACAACCCACCTGGCCCCTCCAGTAGGGGACAGACAACCCGACCTAGGACTTTGAATGTAGTGCATGGAGGGCCCGGCCTCCAAGCTGGTCTTCCTGCACCTCGTATTATGATCTTAAAAT
Source organism: Ashinkailepas kermadecensis (assembly GCA_034440615.1). Classification (NCBI taxonomy): domain Eukaryota; kingdom Metazoa; phylum Arthropoda; class Thecostraca; family Neolepadidae; genus Ashinkailepas; species Ashinkailepas kermadecensis. Next base: position 58,410 of record JAOTOM010001391.1, on the reverse strand, counting down.
CACTCGAGGAAAATATGAAACTTTCAGTGCTTACCCCGTTCCAAAGGAAGGAAGCTTGTGACAAGCTGGGATCGGTTATAAGGTGCGAAAAGCTCAGAGACGGTTCGCTTGAAGTTGAATTTAAAACTGCTGAGGATGCAAGGAGGGCGATGGACGCAACAGAAATAACGTACACTAAACGACATGAAACCAGCAGGCGAACAGTCACCGTACGCATAGAGATTCTTCCACACAACACCAAAAATTACTCCAAAGGAGTTATTAACTGCTACGACTTGCGAGATGTTTCGGATGCCGACATTGTGGATGGCCAAACAGAGTGGGGAGTAGTAGAGGCCCGAAGAATTTCAATTAGAAAAGGGAAAGAATTACAGCCAACAAACAACATCATCCTAACTTTTCGCATGACAGATCTTCCGGAGTTTATTTTCGTCGGGTATGTCCGCGTGAAGGTCCGCGTATTTGTACCCAACCCGATGAGGTGTTTCCGGTGCTCCCGTTTTGGTCACACGTCGCAGCATTGTCGAAACCGAGAGACATGTGGACGATGTGGATCAGCAGAGCATATGCAAGATAAATGTGAAGCGGAGAGTCCCCACTGTTCCAACTGCGGCCCAGGCCAAAAACCCCATACCGTCTATGATCGTTCTTGTCCAATTTTCTTGAGAGAGAAGGAAATAGTTGCAATAAAAAGTTTCAAAAAGATAACATTCCGTGAGGCGCGCGAGATCTATGAGGCAGCTCATCCGAGAACATCATATGCTGCAAAGGTGAAGCTGAACTCCAACATTACACAACAGTCTCCGATGCAATCACACACGCACATGAGTGCCTCTCATCTTATAGCTCAACTCAGTGCCATAATGCTTGCCTTTGGTATTGAGTGTACACCGATCAGAGAAAAGCCTTGTCCTCTCCCCAAACGGTGGTGAGAGAGTCCTCAGCTGCAGACCCTGTAGCGACTCCTCAAGGAGAGTGGGTCCAGGTCCAGCGAGGGAAAAGACATGCCCATCCATCCACATCCAAACCCAACCCCTCTCCAGCCACTTCAATCCCTACCTCCAACACTCTCTTCCCTTCCTCCCCCCTCGGCCGAACACTCCGTTCCCGCTAGGGAAGATCCCAGGAGCGCTCCGGGACCAGGACTCGAGACACCGACGTCTCAGGGTCGCGTCGAACCGACGACGAGGATGGGGAAGCCCTCCTCCCACATCCAATCCTTACCCACCACCATCGCCAACCCTAAACCTACCCAACCCATCCCTACACCCTCCCGAACTACCCCAACACCCCCCACCCCCACCCCCACCTACCATCTCAGAAGAGAAGGGTGTGGCCTCCGGCCGGGTACCGGTAATTGCGCCGTCCACGACCCGACCGCGCCTAGGAATTGATGTCCGCCAAGGGGCTCCCGACATGGGGGCTTCAGGCCGGACATCCCGAGCTGGGTCGAGGGAGACGTCGCCAAATGTAGGAAGACAACAGGCCCTCGGGGCTTGCCCCCATCTTCCCCAACTTCACAAGCCAGCTCCCTCCACACCGCAGAGACTGGGAGGGTGATGGGCCCACCTCCCACACCTCCCCAGACAGGCGACCAGTCTCGCTGGTCGCCCGCAACAGGCCGGAAGCGCGTCTCGCCCTGGTCAGTCTCGCCAACCGGCGGGGTCAGTCCGAGAGCGCGAGCGCGCACAGCATCCGACTCGTGGGCCCCCGCTAGTTCTCCATGAACTGACCTGTTTTAACCTTTTTAGCATAGCTCTCAATCCAAGCTGTTTTACAATGGAACTGCAGGGGTTATAGAAGCAGTGCCCATGACTTGCAGGCAGTGCTAAGCAGGGTCTGTCCGGTGGCGTTCTGTCTACAGGAGACTAAGCTGTCACCGGACACCTCAATCAAGGTGAAATGCCACACCCTCCACCGAAAAGAAGTAGCATCTGACACCGTTTCACATGGTGGAGTGCTACTAGGCATCCACCATAGTGTTCCCTCGCATCCACTACTTTTGAACACACGCCTTCAAGCTGTCGCTGCCAGGGTGCACTTTGGTCGGCAAATGATTTCATTATGCAGTATTTACCTGCCCCCTGGAACCCCATTTCCATCTGCCGAGCTGAAGCTTCTTTGCTCTCAGCTCCCCGAGCCGGTTCTAATTCTAGGCGACTTCAACTCACATCATACCGCTTGGGGATGTGAAGATGTCAACGGGCGTGGACGTCTTATGGAGCAGTTTTTACACGATGAGTCGCTGTGTGTCTTGAACACAGGCACCAGAACCCATTTCAGTATGCCATCTGGACAAACCTCTGCGCTAGACCTCAGTATCTCTAGTCCTCAACTTGTGCAATATTTTAATTGGTCGGTGGACACTGACCCAATGGGAAGTGACCATTTTCCTGTATGGCTGGAATATCGTGACGGTCCTGTCCTTGGACAGAGGCCGCGGCGATGGAACCTTCGCAAGGCAAATTGGACTGAATATACAACACAAATAGAAACAGCTTGCTCCGCTGATGGGCAGGATAAACCACAGAGTATAGAACAGTTCACATCACTGCTCCTAAGTTCTGCATCCGCATGTATACCTCGCACCTCCGGTGCTCCCCGGCGTACCCCGGTCCCGTGGTGGACGGAGGAATGCGGAGACGCCATCCGCGCAAGAAAAGGAGCGTATCGTAAATTTAGTAAAAATAGTAATACTGAAAACATGGTCGCCTTTCTGAGGGCCAGGGCCCTGGCACGTCGCACTATTCGGTCAGCCAAAAAGCTATCATGGCGAGAATATGTGGGCCAAATAAACAAACATCCCCCGACTACACAAGTATGGTACAGAATAAAACGCATTGCAGGCCAGCATTCATCCGTTCCCCTACCCGTGCTACGCATGGGTAGTGTGGACGTGACCAAACCTATCGATGTTGCAAACGAAATTGCGCGCGCCTTATCGGAACGTAGCCGTGGCAGTAATTGGGATCCGCAATTCTTGCGTCACAGGTCGCGTTGTGAAAAGCTCCCCACTGACTTTGCCACAAGTGACAGCATATCATATAACCAGCCATTTACAATGTCCGAGCTTACTTCCGCCATGGGGAAGCTCCGAAGTGTATGCGAAGGCCCAGACAACATCCACAACGAAATGATAAAGCATCTTCCTCCATGTGCGACCGAAGCACTTTTAAACATATTCAACCATCTCTGGAAACAAGGCAACTTCCCGGTAGCGTGGCGAGAGGCAGTAGTGATACCAGTGCTAAAACCGGGCAAGAGCGGACTGGAACCGCTCCACTATCGCCCAATAGCCCTCACTTCCTGTTTGTGCAAGCTGATGGAAAGACTGGTAACTACCAGACTAACGTGGTTTTTAGAAGTTCATAACTTTTTCTCAAACGCACAATGCGGTTTTCGGAAGAACCGGAGTTCGATTGACCACATCTTAACCCTGGACACTGCAGTACGCGTAGCGTTTAAGCAGAAACGGCACGTCGGCGCTGTCTTTTTTGACATTGAAGCAGCTTATGACACGACTTGGCGCCAGGGTATTATTGCAAAGATACATAAAAGCGGTATTCGGGGATCCATGGGGTTATTCATACATAATTTTCTGGCCGACAGACATTTCCGTGTTCGCATTGGCCACCAGCTGTCCAGAAGATTCGTACAGGTCAACGGCGTGCCACAGGGAAGTGTTTTAAGTGTAGCACTGTTTGCGATAATGATAAATGATATTTGCGACGTACTTCCACCACAACTTGGTCGGTCTCTATTTGTAGACGACTTTGCCATCTGGTGTAAGCTAGACTATCTGCTATGTCGAGACGTCTCCAATTGGCCGTTCAGAAACTTGAAAGATGGGGTGCACTGAATGGATTCAGATTTTCAACACAAAAGACAACCGCAATGCATTTCTGTCGCCGGCGTAACTGTGCAGGATTCGGCCTCAGTTTGTATGAAAACCAAATACCGATGCCACCTGCGGTGAAGTTTCTTGGCGTGACTTTTGATTCACGTCCCAGTTATACAGAACACTTTAGAACACTCCGTGACAAGTGTTTTAAATCGCTGAACCTATTAAAGTGTGTATCTCGCACTAGCTATGGAGCTGACAGATACTCACTGATCATGTTGTATCGCTCACTGATACGGTCTAAACTGGACTACGCTTGTTTTATTTACGATGGAGCACGCAGTTGCACCAAACGAGCACTGGACACTGTTCATCACACCGCTATCCGCATCGCGACCGGAGCATTTCGCACGTCACCCATCGTAAGCCTTCTGGCGGAAGCACATGAGCCGCCTCTATGTCTGCGCAGAGAAAGGTTGGGAATGCGGTACGCCTGCAAGCTCCGCCAGTTCCCTGCTCATCCGACTTACCCGCATGTCTTTTCGCGTCGACTACGGACCCTTTTTCTCTGTGGGAACGGAATCTGAATGTCGCCCCGTTCGGTGTGCGCGTTCGAAAGCTTCTGCAAAATAGTCGAGTTCAACTTCAGGGAATTCGGAGAGCCCAGGACATGGAAACACCCCCATGGCAGCTGATCGCACCGGAGGTGGATGTATCTCTCGCGAAAATCAGGAAAGCCGATGTCCCTCCAGCAGAATTTCGTGCACTTGCGCTGGAACATATTGAAACATTCCAGGATTGGGTGGCAACGTATACTGACGGCTCTCGAACAGAGGATGGTGTGGGCAGCGCTTTTGTCTGCGGATCTGTCGCCCGCTCATTTACTCTCCCGACGTACGCATCGGTGTACTCGTCGGAACTTGTAGCTATTACGAAAGCGCTATGTTTCATCGAGGTGTCGGATGGTGATCGTCACGTTATATTCACTGATTCTTTAAGTAGTCTGATGGCCCTGGACACGTTTTATCCATCAAACCCCCTTCTGCGTGATATTTTGTGTCGTCTTACCGATATGCAGCGCCTAGGACGACGGGTGATTCTATGTTGGCTCCCTAGCCATGTGGGTATTTATGGGAACGAGTTGGCAGATGCTGCGGCAAAGCGAGCAGCACATGCCCTGTGCACTCGGTCATTACCACTCCCTGCCACGGACCATTACCGAGAAGTGTCTATTTTCATCCAAGACAAGTGGCAGGCAGTGTGGGATGCGGTGCCTTCGAACAAGCTGAGAGCCATCAAGCAATGTCTGTGTCCGTGGAGCTCGTCCTGCCGTAAATCTAGACAGGAAGAGGTGACACTTTGCCGCCTCCGCATAGGGCACACTTATGCCACACACAGGTATTTGTTATTCGGCGACGACAAACCGCAGTGCTCCAGATGTCGGGCACAACTGACAGTTCGCCATGTTCTCATCTCATGCCCTTGTTATGCTGACGAACGAAGACGCTACTTTGGGTCTGCCGAGGTGGCTTCCCTTAGAGATATTCTGTCGGACAACTCTTCCACTGTCCAATCGGGACGGTTGATGAATTTTTTATCAGATGTGTCGTTCACAGCAATATATAACCCTCGCTGATATACACCGAATGTAAACTTTGCACCACGATAGGACCAGGTGGACGGGTAACCACGATGTGAAGCTTTATACTACTGCACTTCGTTAACTCCAATAGTTATGGGCGCAAAATGACCACAGCAGTCGACGCGCCCTAAAGCCCAAATAACTAACTAACTAACGAAGATGCGACCACCAGTTTTTAGAGTTCATGTTTACCTTTCAGTTGATCATAGTAAATATTACTATGCCACATCATCCATGCCATTCTGCTATTCTATTTGCCATAATTTACACATCCTTCACCTGGGGCTTCTCTGATGTGATTAAGGGGAAATTCAACACTCCATGCAATTGATTCAACACTTCATCTCATGTTTACCTTTCTGTTGATCATAGTAAACATTACTATGCTGCATCATCCATGCCATTCTGCTATTCTATTTGCCATAATTTACACATCCTTCACCTGAAGTTTCTCAGATGTGATTAAGGGGAAATGCAACACTCCATGCAATTGATTCAACACTTCTTCACATAAAAAATGCACCATTTCTGCCTTTTTGCCACATGTATCACTCATACTTGTTAGTTGACATGTACACAGGCAGAAACTTGATGAGATGGGACAGACAGAGCAGGTTAGGGCATGGCATATGGATGATGCATGACCTGCATATAATTTTTTTTAATAAAACAAATTATAATATATTAGTTTATATTATCTTCGATTACATTTGATTCAGTTAGGTTGGGTTATGTTAGGTTAGGTATTTAATTCTTATTACTCATTGTGCTTCTTGTAATTCTTAAGGAATGGTGGGAAGGTTACAGCGGACAGGAGAAGTTGAAATGTTGTCAGCATGACTTCTGAGTCCATTCATCAGTATGATAATGATTTTGGTGTATGAGGTTGTGACCCAGACCCATATGATATTCAACTTTCTTATCAAAGCAATCGAGGGAGCATATACTTTATAGATGTTGCGGTGTTCTTCAGATCAAAGTGCTATGCCCTAATTGTGTGAAGGCCTGCAGGTTTCAGGAAGATGTATATCAGTGGGAGTGTTCTGAGGCATTTCATGTCACCAAGAGAAAGGTGAAGAAGGGGTGTGGGTTTGTGACAAGCAACTGCAAGGAAACATTGCTTGACCTAACCCACCTGGAACAGTGGCAAGTTTTGTGTTCCATCGACTTGTGGTTGTAAATCGATTGGAACCACAGGTGAGCATTCCATCTCATTGAGGGATGTGCACTGTTTGAAGCATTAGCTAATTGAAGCCTTGGTGCCATGCTTATGATGTCATCACACCATACTGACATGACAATGGTGTCATCATTCAATTTGAAAAGTAAACATGAACACAGAAAACAAGAGGTCACATCTTCGCAATCACTTTCATAAACATGGTATTCCCCCCACAAAAATCTGGAAGATCCAAAAATACCTTAAAGCATAAATTTACCGAAACCTGACCTAACATAGCCTGACCTTGTTGAATAATTTTTTGGGGAAAATTTATCCCCCCCCCCAAAAAGTAATCAATTGAAAATGTTTCTAGCTTAAAAGCAAAGCCTACCCTAACCAAACAAAACCTAACCCATTTGCTTGCTTCATGGATGTGTAAAACTTGTCTTGTTGATGCCTCAAACTGCAAAAATACCTAGCAACTTAACCTGACCTTACTTCAACTTAGCAGAGCAAAGCCTTGGTAATAGGTCTGGTGGATCTATTACGTGCAGTAATGCATAAAGGTGACATCCCATGTGAGCTGATCTGGATTAAAGCCTTGGAGCACCTAGGGACCTATCGGTGATATGCACAAATGCTTACCAGTGTGTCAAATAACTATGCTGGAGCAGGTGTGGTACCTCTGTTAGATGCTTCTCCTTACCCAGGTATGCCTCAGTGTATAACTCGGAACTGGTTGTTATAATCGAAGCGCTTTCTGATATCGATATTTCGCGGGATGTTTTATGTGCGATGCTGTCCTATTCTCCCAGCAATCTCTCAGCGCTTACAGGTTTTGCCCATCGGACCCTCTACTGCCTAGCATCCATAGACTAATGGAAAACTGTACGTTTCTACTAGATTTAAAGCTATACAGGAGAGTCCGAAAATAAACGTACCGACTCCCTGGGAAATGGACTGCCCAAATCCCCCAGCGCTCGTTTCCCACTTCAGCCTGACCTGATCTCGAAGATTGCACCATATGTGCAGCCAAGTGGCGGAGCAGCTGAGATGCAGAGACCAGCAGCAAGTCTGGCATAATTAAGCCATTCCTCGGAGATTGGTCATCTTGTTATCACATAACGAGGTGACTGTGTAGGTTGCGCATGGGCCGCACGCATACTACCGACCGCTACCTTATGCGCGCGGAAGAGAGACCTCGCTGTCCATGATGTTCATGTTGTCCACGTAGGGCACGCACACGCCACGATGGGCACTAAGCGATCACCACGGTCGGTGCGCCCTGGAGCCCACGTAAGCGACGAAGCCCAAGTAACCAGCCAAAGCGCCTGCCGTTTGCAGAGCGGGCGGCGCGATGGACGAGTCCTTGGCCACGGAGGCGGACGCGGCCGGCGACGGGCCGGAGATCTTCCAGCGCGACCTCCTGCTAAGTATGCAGCAGCAGCTGCCCAAGTCCAAGCGCCAGGTGGTGTACAACCGTACCCTGGCCTGCTTGGACTGGCAGCAGGTAAGCCGCGTGTTCTGGCCATCGGCGGCTTAGTGAGCATTTGTCCTGTCCGTCACACTCGTGGGGTGGGGGGGGGGGGTGCCCTCAGGTAGTGGTGGTTATTGGTTTTAAGACACGTCGACCGTTGAGTCATCTAGCATCGCCAATCTCTCACGCCGATTGGTCGCGGGCGAAGAGTAGCGACAGGTGAGACTCGAGCCTGCAATCTCTCGATTGTGAGACGGGCGACTTACCCCGAGACTACTCGTCCCCGTGGCGCCCTCAGGGAATCAATCCCCGTACCTCTAGTCTCGCAGACGTTCAGCTTAGCCACAAACGTAACCACTTCATCCACTTCAGTGTTTGCGTCGTGTATTACTTTGATGCTATTTTAATTTAGCTATTGGGAGTTATATGCGGTTTTCCCCCTCATCATTGTCGTCACATACTCGCGTAGTGTATGGACTAGTGGTGTAGGGTCCGCAGGTACCCTCTGGTTGTGTGACGGTGTCAGAGTGTGGGTACCCTCTGGTTGTGTGATGGTGTCTGAGTGACCGCGGGTACCCTCTGGTTGTGTGGCGGTGTCGGAGTGTGGGTACCCTCTGGTTGTGTGACGGTGTCGGAGTGTGGGTACCCTCTGGTTGTGTGGCGGTGTCGGAGTGTGGGTACCCTCTGGTTGTGTGACGGTGTCGTAGGGTGGGTACCCTCTTGTTGTGTGACGGTGTCGGAGTGTGGGTACCCTCTGGTTGTGTGACGGTGTCGGAGTGTGGGTACCCTCTTGTTGTGTGACGGTGTCGGAGTGCCGGTACCCTCTGGTTGTGTGACTGTGTCGGAGTGACCGCGGGTACCCTCTGGTTGTGTGACTGTGTCGGAGTGTGGGTACCCTCTGGTTGTGTGACGGTGTCGGAGTGTGGGTACCCTCTGGTTGTGTGACTGTGTCGGAGTGACCGCGGGTACCCTCTGGTTATGTGGCGGTGTCGGAGTGTGGGTACCCTCTGGTTGTGTGACGGTGTCGGAGTGTGGGTACCCTCTGGTTGTGTGACGGTGTCTGAGTGTGGGTACCCTCTTGTTGTGTGACGGTGTCGTAGGGTGGGTACCCTCTGGTTGTGTGGCGGTGTCGGAGTGTGGGTACCCTCTGGTTGTGTGACGGTGTCGGAGTGTGGGTACCCTCTGGTTGTGTGACGGTGTCGGAGTGACCGCGGGTACCCTCTGGTTGTGTGGCGGTGTCGGAGTGTGGGTACCCTCTGGTTGTGACTGTGTCGGAGTGTGGGTACCCTCTGGTTGTGACGGTGTCGGAGTGTGGGTACCCTCTGGTTGTGTGACGGTGTCTGAGTGACCGCGGGTACCCTCTGGTTGTGTGGCGGTGTCGGAGTGTGGGTACCCTCTGGTTGTGTGACGGTGTCGTAGGGTGGGTACCCTCTTGTTGTGTGACGGTGTCGTAGGGTTGGTACCCTCTGGTTGTGTGGCGGTGTCGGAGTGTGGGTACCCTCTGGTTGTGTGACGGTGTCGGAGTGTGGGTACCCTCTTGTTGTGTGACGGTGTCGTAGGGTGGGTACCCTCTTGTTGTGTGACGGTGTCGGAGTGTGGGTACCCTCTGGTTGTGTGACGGTGTCGGAGTGTGGGTACCCTCTGGTTGTGTGACGGTGTCGGAATGACCGCGGGTACCCTCTGGTTGTGTGGCGGTGTCGGAGTGTGGGTACCCTCTGGTTGTGTGACGGTGTCGGAGTGTGGGTACCCTCTTGTGTGACGGTGTCGGAGTGTGGGTACCCTCTGGTTGTGTGGCGGTGTCGGAGTGTGGGTACCCTCTGGTTGTGTGACGGTGTCGGAGTGTGGGTACCCTCTTGTGTGACGGTGTCGGAGTGTGGGTACCCTCTGGTTGTGTGGCGGTGTCGGAGTGTGGGTACCCTCTGGTTGTGTGACGGTGTCGGAGTGTGGGTACCCTCTTGTGTGACGGTGTCGGAGTGTGGGTACCCTCTGGTTGTGTGGCGGTGTCGGAGTGTGGGTACCCTCTGGTTGTGTGACTGTGTCGGAGTGACCGCGGGTACCCTCTGGTTATGTGGCGGTGTCGGAGTGTGGGTACCCTCTGGTTGTGTGACGGTGTCGGAGTGTGGGTACCCTCTGGTTATGTGGCGGTGTCGGAGTGTGGGTACCCTCTGGTTGTGTGACGGTGTCGGAGTGTGGGTACCCTCCGGTTGTGTGACGGTGTTGGGGTGACGGCCGCGGGTACCCTCTGGTTTTGTGGCAGTGTCCGTGTCCACATCGCCAGCCACACGGGCGGTGACGTGACTGTTGCCAGGTGGCGTTTGACGGCTACACGGCGGAGGAGTGCCGGCAGCAGTGGGATGAGGTCGAGTCGAGACTGCGCGTCAAGCGCACGCTTTCCGAGCTGCTGGACGACGCGCTGTCGTCGCGCTGGGACCCGCGGCGCACCACCAAGCTGCGGCGGGTGAGCTCGCCGTCTGTCCGCGGCTACGGCGGCGCCGTCGGTGGCCGTAGCCACTCGTGCTCAGGTCAAGTGACGGACGCCGTGCAGCTACGGCGGCGCCTCTAGACTGAAATTGAATTTCAACATGGCTGCAGCATTTATGCCGCCCTCAGGCCCAGATCGTGAACTGGACAATGCCCAAAGGCGAACTGATTGTTGTCGCGTGTGATCGAGAAGACTTGTGGACCAGTTGATGACGCTGGACATCGGTTGTGTGCGATGAAGAAGCGCTGTCGATATATTACATGACCCTGCATTAATTGCATTGCTTAACATGAATGGAGGCAAATTTGATTCCAAGTGCAAGGCCAGTGTGAGTTGCAAGTAGTATTACCATGATACGCGATAATTTAAATTGGACGTTTATGTGTAGTCACCGATATAAATAAGCCGTTCCCTGATGAACTGAGATCCATTACGAAAGATTGTCCTGCATTTTGGTTCGACGAAATTGCGCATCATTCTCAGCTTATGTTTGTATATTCCACGAACTCGTTACATAATTAACCAACGTATGTAGCGGTCGTTGTTTCCCTGGGCAAAGTGGCGCCACTCCGGCCTGTTCAACTGGAAGATCGAGTTTTAGCTGTTCAGCCTCCCTCGCCGTCGTGACCCAGACGAAGGGCTCTTGACCAAAGTGGTTAAGGTTGGCGGTAAGCTGTGCTACCTGCCCTGTCTAACCAGGCCATAATTGCCAGAAGAAAGGAGCTCCGACGAGGCCTCGCAACGTCTTCACGATGCTGCGCGCGGACATTCGGGAAAAGCGTAAGAAAAGGCACCCGAACATGTCGTTTGCGGAGCTGACCAAGCTCATCGGCAAGGAGTACGCCTTGCTGTCGCCCAACAAGCTCGCCGCCTACCGTCAGCGCGAGATGGCCGCCAAGGAGGAGTACGCGGTGGCGGCGGCAAAGTTCGGGTGAGCGCCCGTGTCGACCACACGCCGTGCTGGCCCGCAGCTGGCCGGTAGCTGGCGGAGGCGGCGCACCGGTGTCGGTAGTTGTGCGTCGGGGAAGTGTCGCTGCGCAACACTGGGCGCCTGTCGTGTCGCCTACTTAAGCGTAGCCAGAGAGAGTGAGGAGGCTAAGAATCATGAGCCGGTTGCCGCTTTCCATTGAGACAGAAATGAGTTTCCCGGGTTGATGCTCCGATGCTGAACTTCAACCTGACCATAGGTGGCGCGTTTGGTCCAAATCGTACCGCTGCCAATGCTCCACACACGCACACGCATGCACGCCTGAAGAACCGTATGCAACTGAGGCACGTCCACACAGTGGCCACATATGGGAATTCACTCGGGTCATACATTGCCGAGCATGGCAGTGTTTGCCTTTGGGCGAGACTTGGCATTTGTTTGTCGGCCATGTTGTCACGTCTCCGAGGTGCTCTTTGGTCGCCTCGCTGACACCCAGGTTTTGCCGCCAGTGAGGAGCACCCGGAGCTGTTAAAAAAGGAACAGCCGGTGCGGCCGCCGTGCATGTTGCAGCTGTTCAAAAACAAGAACCCGGAGCTGGCCCACAGGGAGGCCTTCGCAGCATTCGCCGCCCTCTCGACGGCCGAACAAGCGCGCTACAGTAGCAAGTCCCAGCGCGCCCACGGTCGCTACGTCAAGGCCGTCGAGAAGTACCAGGTGAGCGCGGCCCAGCACGCCGTCGGCGGTGTCGGCTGCCAGCTGCCTGTCTGTTAGGTCATATAGCGTCGTCAACCTCTCACACCAATTGGTCGCGGGTGGACTCGGTAGTCCCGCCGGTTGCGGGATTCGAACCCACGATCTTGCGATCAAAAGTACACCATCATACCGACTGAGCTGCCGCGGCCCCGCTGCCACGGTGAGTGCGTATTGTCTGGGGGAGTGGGTGTCTGTTCGTCTGCGTTTGATCGGTACTCGAAACTGGCGACGTGGCATGACTTAGGCTGTTGACGTTGACTTTGTCGAGGACTTCCAGTGGCGATGTTTGAAGCTACCGCTATGTGGCGGGAGTGTGAGCGTGATTTGGCGCCATCGTGTGCCATGATGGAGGATGCCTGCTTGTACTCTAACTGTGCCATGGGTGGACGTTGAAGGGACCTTACCGTGGGTGTGGAATATTTAAGGTTACATGTACGGCAATTGTTAGAACGGGTAGAACTGAGCGCCGTTCTAGAACGGTAGAACGGTTCTAGGTAGAACGGGTGAACACCGACGCTTTGTTACGCAGCCTACTAGGTGACGACTCGTGGCGTCGTGGTATCTGGTCTGGGGGCATCTCAACTTTCCTCCAGCAAGCAAACTTCGAAGTGATATATCGCCATTCCTGAATATGTATTCAGGAACCACATATGTGAACCAATATGTAGCCGCTATAACACCGTCGTTGGTTAGCTGTAGACACAGTTAAGAGCACAAGATGACCCTGGTTGTCAACGCGCTCCTAAGCTCCAATTCATCACCATCACCACCATCATCATAAGGCCATATGCACTGGAATAGTGGCTGCGAAGAGTTTCATCTATCGTAAGCGAGTGGTCGAGAGAGTTGTTCACTCTCGTGTACCAGAGGTGGACTGCGAGAGGTTTCCACTCCTATGTGTCGTGGCAGGTTGCTGGGAATGTCTTCACACTGCGCGCACTGAGTGAGCGGCTGAAGGGATATACACTCCCTGTACCGTGTGGTGGGCAGCAACCTAACTTTTTGATGACAACTTGCTCGTAATTGTCCAAGTTGTGGCATGTCCATCGTTCGCTGTAGATACCTGCCTGCCCTCGAATTTTCCTCTTCCTAGGGGTGATGTATTATATTTGAAATTGATCTTATTCTTCAAGAACATAAGCTAAGAGCATTGGAACTTAATTATACCGAAACTATACGCCGAACTATGCAGATTGATAAAAACGGACATTAGTGGTGGTAGTTCTTTTGTGACTAATGCCGCAATTCGAACGCTTGCTCGTCCAGCGAATGCGTCGGTGTACACATCTGAACCGGTCGCTATGAACAAATCCCTGAGTTTGATTGTGGTCGGATATGATTCACTTCATGTGATATATAGCGACTCGTTTATTAGCCTATTGGCGATAAGGGAGTTTTATTCATCGAACCCAGTTGTACAAAGTGTCCTATCCAGGCTCACGACGCTGAACATGCTAGGTAAAAAGGTGGTGTTCTGTTGGCTCCCAAGCCACGTGGGAATCGGCGGGAATGCGGCTATTGGTGCTGCAGCGAAGCGCTACTCAAGGTCCACGCACACCAAGTATTCCCGTCCCTGCAAGGGACTTACTCCCAGACATTAAGAGCACGGTTTTGAAGAAATGGCACAGGGCTGGAAGTCTATGACTGATAAGTTGAGAACCGGGAGTAAGAGGCCGAACGAAGGTCTTGAGTTGAATATTATAATGGCACGTGCCAAGTTAAACAGCAGGTGCATGGAGCTCTGGTTCCTGTCTGCTTGTGTATTTATCGTTTCAACTTTGGTTCAGTCTGTTTCAATATTTTGCATTTTTACCAGGCAGTTGGTATTGTACATGTCATCATACACATATGGTAGGCACTATACGCAAATGCAGGGCAAATGGTCAGTCTGAAAGTTTGGGTGTATTTGTTCTAATTTTGTCGACGCTTGTTTCACCTATTCGCGCTGCTCCACAAACAATGTTCCCGGGATGGATGCCGGTGCCGAAAATCCAAACGAGGTTCCCAAGGCTCAATACACGTATCCTGTTGACGACCAAAGGCGAGATAGCCAAGCCCAGGTCAGTCCACGCTCTGGTCGTATCTTAGTTGTTGGCTGAGGTCTGGATTCCATCCAGGGCACCTGCCAGAGCCAAGGTACAGCTAGTGCTCACCGTAGTGGTGTGCGTGTGTGAGGGTCGAGGATTCATCGTTGACGAAGGGGCACCTGCCATACCCAAGGGGCAGCTCGTGCTCACTGTGGTGGTGTGTGTGAGTGAGGGTCGAGGATTCATCGTTGACGAAGGGGCACCTGCCAGGCCCAGGGGGCGGCTCGTGCTCACCGTAGTGGTGTGCGTGTGTGAGGGTCGGGATCCATCGTTGCCGAAGTGCTGTGCCATACAGAGCCCGACTGTCGTGCTCTGACGCACACCCACGCTCCCCATTCGCTGCCGAGATGGCGGCCGACCGACTAGTCGTTAGTTTGTCGTGCAGGTAGCGCCGGCGCTACTCGCTGCCGACTGTGGTATCCTTCGACTGGCGCCTTAGCACCAGTGTGGCAGCCCTGTCGTGGTGTTGCGAGTGTTCGGTGACCGAGAGCGTCGTCTTCGCAGGCGCGCGTTCGACATCTTCGGAAGTGAGCTGCCAGTAGACGGTTCTCTGTCGAAAAGTGAGAAGAGAAAGAAGGCTGGGGTACAGTGGCGACAGGTCGACGAGGCTACCAGGACGCGCTACGAGAAGAAAG
Organism: Ashinkailepas kermadecensis; assembly: GCA_034440615.1. Taxonomy (NCBI): domain Eukaryota; kingdom Metazoa; phylum Arthropoda; class Thecostraca; family Neolepadidae; genus Ashinkailepas; species Ashinkailepas kermadecensis. Next base: position 43,403 of record JAOTOM010001391.1, on the reverse strand, counting down.
CTGAGGAGGTATGTTTTGCATCCCATGTCATGTGTGGTAAAATAAAAACAGTATAACTCTCGGATTTTGTCATTCAGAACAGACAGGATCTTCCCCTGGAATTTGTCATTCAGGACAGACCGGATCTTTGCCATGCATTTGTTATTCATGACACAGGATCTTTCCCGGAAATTTGTCATTCAGGACGGAGAGGATCTTCTTCACGAATTTGTAATCCAGACAGACAGGATGTTCCCTAGGAAATTGTCATTTAGATAAAGCACTCCATAGATTGTTCATAGTAAGTGTCCTGTTCCTTTTAAGGGGACCAGCCCATCCCCATGTCACCTTCCTTCATGGCTCAGAAACAGACTGCTAGATTTTTTACGTCCAGCACGTTATCCTCTCCAGAAGATTATCCTCATTTTCCCCTTTGTAGGTTGAATGGTGCTGTTTGATGATGAAATGCTCTGTAATGTGCTCATGATTAATTGAAAAGTGGAAGCTGAGATTTAGATGTCAGGTTAGAAGAACATGTCATCTCCATGCACGATTACCCGAAAGTTTGACTCTCCACATCCATTATTACAAAGTGCAAGTCCCACCCTGCCCTCCTTTCAATAATTATAGAGTATGCAATCGTGGTAACCAGTAGTCTGCACTTTGGACGATTTCGCAAGCTGTGTGGGAGAACAGCAACAACCGATGATGTCGATGCAAATGCAGAGCTGGGCAGATAATGTGGACATGATTTATGAATTGCACAGTAACATATGAAATCTCAATTAACTATACCATGCTTTCAAATTCCTGCAGTTGGGTGCAAATTGGCATTTAACATAGCTTTTTGTTACATCGTTTCCAAGACTTCTCCACATACTTATAACAAGCTACTCGTAAGTCGTGTGCGTGTTGAAATGTAGGGGCATCTAGAATGCATCCAGTTTTTATATGAGCTGTAGATGCTGCATCCCAAAAGCGTTTGTCTGAGTTTTAAAAAAATTAACACATGACTGTGATAAATTATTAGTGAAATAGGGTGAAATACACCACTTTCCGAACACTGAATCGATATCTTTCCCAAAGAAGCATAGTCATCGTGCTTCTCGTTGTGTTTGTAAAGTCTGAATGCCTCGTTTCTAACAGTATATTGTTTGTAGCATGCCAACGCTCACCATAACGGATCGTGATACACAAACATCTTGCAGCGTAATTCCAGATGAAATAATTACCTATGGTCTGGTTTGTTGTACAACATAGGTTTATTGTATAGGTATTTGTACCGTTATCGTAAATGTATGCATCCCAATAGTTTGTACCATTCAAAACAAACGAATAGTTACAGTAAAATATATACAAGGTACAACAAAGTATGATATTCGCTGAGCATCGAGTTTTAAGGACTTCTACATGTGTAAAGTAACTAAATAGCGTGATTTTCATGGCGAATTTCGACATCCTACTGTACTAGTCCGGACATCCCACACCTAACGAAAAACCATTATTTTAACATGACTCATGAAGAAAATAGTTCCTTGAACAAAATTAACATAAACCTAACATCAAAATTAGGCAAAACAGCTCTAGTTAGGATTCAACATTCCATTTTCCAAAATATATGTCTAAGTACATCCATGCTACATTCTTTCCTCATCCTTGGCATTTTTCTTACATCGGACGCCTAACTAAATGAATTTGAGAACACTGAATTGTACCTGAACGGCAGAATTCAAACAACGGCAGAATATTCATAAATAATAAATGTAAGCGAAAACATAAAACTCCCAAATATTACATATAGGAGCACATTGACAAGCAGAGGGCGCTAAATGGGCGCGAAATGACCAAACCTGGTCGATGCGCCCTAAAACTCAAATAACCAACCAACCAAACGACAAGTAGAGGCTACGAAATTTTCCGACTTACCGCTATGTATAATAATCATATTAGCGCTGATGGCTGTTCCGACGCGGGCGTCACTTGAGACGGGCGCTGCCGGGCCGTGTTTGTCCGGACGCGGGCGTCACTTGAGACCGGCGCTGCCGGGCCGTGTTTGTCCTGACGCGGGCGTCACTTGAGACCGGCGCTGCCGGGCCGTGTTTGTCCGGACGCGGGCGTCACTTGAGACCGGCGCTGCCGGGCCGTGTTTGTCCGGACGCGGGCGTCACTTGAGACCGGCGCTGCCGGGCCGTGTTTGTCCTGACGCGGGCGTCACTTGAGACCGGCGCTGCCGGGCCGTGTTTGTCCGGACGCGGGCGTCACTTGAGACCGGCGCTGCCGGGCCGTGTTTGTCCGGACGCGGACCCGACTAACTGGTGGTCGTCCTCAGAAGGCCAAGTATAAAGCACACCTGGCCTCCCTACCGCCCGACGAGCGAGAGCAGGTGGAGCAGACCAACACGCGTCGATCCAGCCACACGTGAGCGACACCTCACCTTCGACGGTGGCATGCGAGCTGCTGACTGGAGCGGAAAGCAGGTAGTCCCCGGCCCCTCCAACAGGCACTGCTGGCTGGCCACACACGGACAATCGTCTCATTTACCATTTATTGTAGAGCAACAAGATAATTGTTGCCTTGCAAAAAAGCATTGTAAAGCCTGACAGCATTGAAATCAGGTGATTTTGTGAAGCTTGTCTAAATACTTGCCTTCATAGTTGTCGACGCGCCCTAAAGCCCAAATAACTAACTAAATACTTGCCTTCCTGATGTTCATTTTCCTTATCTTGTGGGACCGCCCTGGTTTATGTTGTGTGGGCCCCCTGGTTTATGTCGTGTGGAGGGGGGGGTGGGGTACCTTTGAAGGGCCCCAATTGGAGCATAAGGGTCCCAAACTTGTTCTACGATGCGCGGCGCTGGGGGCGACGGAGAGTGCTGGGGCCTGTGGATGCCATTGGACAGCCCGCGCCCACAGCTAGAAAGAGGGGCCGCGGTAGCTAAGTCGGTGGGGCGTTGGACTTTTGATTGCAAAATCGTTGGCTCCAATCCCGCAAGCGGCATGTTTGCCGGGTCCACCCGCGACCAATCAGCGTGAGAAGTTGGCGACGCTGTATGATCTAGCAGTTGAATGCATCGTGAACGAACCCGAGGTTATTTCCAGCCAGAAAGTGTACACCCATAATGCTCGAGGGAAAGCAACGGACTAGAAGTGGAAAAACCTCACTCCTTATCATACGTGTTAAAGTGGGGACGTAATCAGACCCTGTGGTTTTCCTGGAATAATAGGTTCATCGAAACGGGCCTGGAGCGTAGATTTCCTGGATATTTGTATTAAACATACGTCTGTATGTTGCCAGATTTTGTTTCTAGATTGACTGCTAAATGTTTTGGATATTGACCTTCACGGTCAAGATGAACGGTTCAATCTCAAGCAGCATTAGCATTGGTGTGGTGCGGTTGCATTGTTATGTTGCCAACACGACGCTCACAGCAAGTTGCCCTTGTGATATCGGGTGCGCATGACATTGCTAACATCATTTCTGGTCCACCCAGGTCGAGTGGATCCGAAGGTGCCCGCAGTGGCTTGAAACTAATAATAGATTTGAGGTACTGCAAGAGAGATAGTAATGCTGCTAAGGAGGAAGGTAGGAACGACCAGGTAGCTGATGATAGAGAGTGGGAAGTTGTAGTTATAGGGGACTCAAGAGTGAGGTACATGGACCGTACTTTTTGTAGCAGGAACTCCAACAAACGGACTCGTGTTTGCTACCCAGGGGCCCAGGTAAAGGATGTTGGTGATTGGATAGGAGTGATGAAGGGTAGTGGAGAGAGCACAACAGTAATTGTGCAGGTTGGTGTAAATGATGTAGGAAAAGCAAAAACAGAGGAAACAATACAAGAGTATAGAGCTTTGATAGGTAGGTTAGCTGTGAGTAGGAAACGAGGAATGGTAACATCCATCCTCCCTATGGTTAACGCAAGCATAGAGTGGTACTCGAGGGCCATTGGGCTGAATACCAGGGTGGCCAAGATTTGTAAGTAACTTGGGGTGGGGTTCTTGGATTTGTGGTGGGATTTCTGGGGGAGGACTGAAATGTTTGCATTAGATGGGTTACATTTGAGCAAGAGGGGTTGAATTGCTCAGCAATAGGTATGAGGAGGCTCTCAATAGGAAACAGTGAAACTAGGCAGGTCATGGGGGATGTAGCTGATAGAGAGAGAAGTCTTGCAAACACCTCACAGTCAGCAAATAGGGGTAGCAGTAGATCAAGGGGGCAGAGTGGTAGCTCATCCAGAGATGATAGAGCTACTCAACATGAAAAAGCCAAAGAGGGTTATGGAACTTTTGTTAAGTGTATGATGCTTAATGCTCAGAGCATTCGATCCAAATTTGATGAGTTCAAGTGTTATGTTGCTGAGGAGAAACCAGATTTTGTTTGCATTACTGAGGCATGGGTCAGTGAGGGATATTTTGGGGATAACTTGCAGGACTATGAGATCCAGGGATACAATGTTTTCATGCAATAGGGGTCCAGCAGTGAAAGGGGGTGGTGTAATGCTCTATGTGAATAGCTTATACAGTTCTCAGAAAGTAGCAGATGGGGTAAAAAATGTGTGTGGAGTCCATTTGGCTTGATGTTGCTGTGGGAAGAGGCAACAGCAATAAACTGAGGATTGGAGCTTTGTATCGATCAGGAACCTTGCCACATTATCAGCAACTGGAGCTCGATAAGGTGATTTGTGAGGAAATCAGTAGAAACTTTCAGAGGAAATGCCTTATTATTGGCGACTTCAATCTAAAAGGATATGAAAATGTTGGTGTTGGCTCCCCATCATGTAATCTGTTTAGGAAATGCCTTGAAGAGGACTTGTTCTTACACCAGTTTGTAATGGAACCAACCAGGCAGGGCTCATTCTTGGACCTTGTCTTCTCAGATTTAAGTGATTTAGTTCAAGACTTGACTGTAGGAGAAACTCTGGGAAGAAGTGACCATAACATAGTGAGATTTAAGGTACAAATAGCAGGGACAATCAAGGATAACTTGGCAAAGATTCCAAATTTTGACAGGGCAGACTTTGACTCCATGAGAGAGGCTTTAAGTGCCATAGAATGGGAAGAATAATGTTTATTTAAATGCCTGAAATGTGGGAAAAGTTCAAATCTTACTTGAGGGAAATTCAGATTAGACATGTCCCCCAAAAGCAAAGGCGCAAAAGAAGTGTAGGAAAGCCAGCATGGCTTACACCAGATTTGAGGAGATCAATTAAGGCTAAGAAAGATGCATTTAGAGTATTTAAGGAAGCTTCAAATATCGTAAATCTAAGGTCGTATCAAAAAGCTAGAGATGCTGTGAAGCAGAAAACCAGAGCAGCAAGGCGGGCAAAAGAATTGGATTTGGCTAGGAACTGTAGTGGGGACAGTAAAAGGTTCTTTAGTTTCTCCAAGCTAAGTAAAGTATCAAGCACAATTGGTCCACTGGAAGTAAATGGGACTATATTGAGTGAGGATGGTGAGATGGTTGAGGAGTTGAGCAAGCTCCTCAATGTAGGTAATGTTGGCTCTTGCATAGTTACCAGCTTATTGTAGCCTAAGAATTTGTTCCTTTGATTTATCTGGGCTCAAAAATATCGCAACCATATGCATCCAAACTTAAACTGGAAAATACCTACATCTTCCCATTATCAAGCACCATGACTGATGGCTCAAAGCAACATGGCGCGTGCTGTATGAACGTGTTCACCACAAGTGCTGCTAATGCTAGTGACGTCACACAGATCCTGCAGATTTCGTCTGAATTTTTGTTCTCGCCGGATCTGGATGTTTTTCCAGTTCTTGTGAGGTTCGAATGGTGAATTGGCAGATCTGATCCAAAAGTTTGACGTGACACGGACAATGTGGAGCACCAAATTGACTTCGCAACTAGCCATGGCTTGCCTTTATTCGCGATGGGGGATGTGAATATCGATTTGTTAGACGCTTCAAAACCGGGGGTTGAACGTTTCAACACCATTTTGAACGACTTGTGTCTGCATCAACTCGTGAAGAAGCCCACGCGCGTACAGACGGTTAACCTCCGGGATGGCACACGGCGCACTTCAAAAACGCTTCTCGACATCGCGATCTCCAACGCCACCGACAAAATTTTGGCTTGTGACGTCATGGAGGTGCACATCAGTGACCACCGGGTAGTCAGTCACAGCTAAAATAAACCGTCCGTCGTTTCAACGCCAAAGGATCACTTTTCAGCGCACCCGTCACCTCCTCCCTGGTCAGCTGCCCCTAGCTTTTCTCATGGTGGACTGGTCTGGCCTGTATGAGACCAACACAGTTGACGGCAAGTGGGACGCATGGTTGAACATCTGGAAATGCGTCATGGATGCTCACTACCCTACCGTCACGAAGTTCGCGAATCGCCGCTCAGTGCCACCCTGGATCGCTGAGAATGCTGACCTCCGCGCCCTGACCCTTCGACGTGACTGGGCTCACAGCCAAGCGGACCGATCCGGGAGTGACGAGGATTGGCAACTCTACCATGAGCTAAATCAACGGACCTCCACTGAGCTCGTGGTCGCCAAAAGTCGTTTCTTCCATCGGACTTTGGAAGAAAATGACAACGTCTGGCCGCACGTTCGACGTCATCTCTTTCAGAAGAAAACTCCACCATCAACTGAACCATCACGTTCCAACCAGGAGAAAGAGTTGTTCGCTGACGAACAAAACCGGCATTTTTCTTCAACTGGCAAGCGCGTGGCTGCTGCTTTGCATTCTTTAGGGGATTTGGACCCAAATACAGCGCATCAACCTCGCCCTCCGCGCGTTGTTAGCTCAGCATTCAAGCTGAAGCCCGCCACTCTTCCCGAACTCTCTCATGCCCTGCGTGATTTAAATCCTACCAGTGCTCGTGGTAACGACAATGTGTCCCTGAAATTGCTCAATATGTCGTTTCCTTCGGTGTGTGTACATATTTTGCACATAATCAACTTCAGTTTATCGTCATGTACTTTTCCGGAACTGTGGAAGTTGGCTGAAATCGTACCAATCTTCAAGAAAGGCTGCCCTGACGATCCCAAGTGTATAGGCCCATCTCGATCTTGAGTAACGTGTCAAAACTGTGCGAGAAGATAGTAGTCAACCAGCTCACTGCGTATCTCCACCGAAATTGTCTTCTTAACAACTCGCAACATGCCTATCGACCACTTCACTCTACTGAAACTGCCTTGCTGATGTAGTAGCTTATGTCACAAATTGCATCGAAAGGCGCCGCGTTTGTCTGTTCGCATCAGTAGATTTGTCTAGTGCCTTCGATTGCGTGTCTCATAGCCGACTCTTCACCAAATTAGAGTGGTACGGCATCGACAGCTCTTGGTTTAGATCTTACCTTTCAAATCGCAGACAGGTAGTTCGGCCCGAAAGACTTGTATGCAACGTATCCTGTGGTGTTCCACAAGGAAGTTTGTGCGGTCCAATTCTGTTTTTGTTGTACACAAATGATCTTCTCTCGCACATAGGTGATGTCTTTAAAGTCGTTGCTTACGCTGACGACACACAGGTGATGTTGTCATCGAAATTGGAGGACATAATGTATGCAAAACGCCGTCTCGAATCGTGCTTGGAAACTATGAGCTCTTGGTACCGTGTAACTCTTCTCAAGCTCAACCCATCTAAAACGCAATTTGTGATTTTTGGTTCTCGCCAGATGATCGCGCGGCTGCCTAGCATCAGCCTCTCTGTTCTTGGATCGGATATTTCACGTGTCTCATCTATCAAAAACCTGGGTGTGACCATGGACGAATCGTTAACATGGAGTGAACAAATTGGCGATATTGCTAAGAAATGTAACCGCATTATCTTTCCTCTAGCCAAGCATGTACGTTCTCTTACTGAAGAAACGCTGTAGAAGTTAGTGCTTGCACTGGTTTTCCCCCATGTAATGTCCTGTTGCTCAATCTGGTCTGCTGCATGTGACACCGAGCGCGTGCGAATCCAAAAAGTCATAATGAGGGCGGCTAGGATCATAACTAGGACCTCTCGCTATGGTCATATATCGCATGTTATTGAGCGGTTAGGCTGGCCTAGCTTTCAACGCTTTGTCGACATTAGGGATTGCTCACTGGTTCATCTTGCAGTGCATCACTCGGGAGCACCTGAAACCCTGCGTGATCTTGTGACATTGAGAAGTGATGTCAGCTCTCGATCTACGCGATCAACACCGTTTTCAGTAGAGCGCCCACGCCTGAAAACTTCTTTTGCGCAACGCTCTTTCATGTACCGTGCTGCAGTTCTTTGGAACAGTCTCCCCGAGGAAGTTAGGGCCGAGAATATGCGACGGGCTTTTAAGTTTAAGCTGAAGGAGGCGCTGAAAAGAGCTGTACGTGGGAATGTTTGAGTATTGTATGCATGTGTTTTTAATGTTTTAGTAGCCTCCTGTCCCACCCTTTTTTTATTAGTGTTTTTGACATTTGATACTGAGTGTCTCTTGGTACCAATACAAGGATTGATTTTCGACGGTATCCGAGCTCCAAATGCACCCTTAGTCAACCACTTTGTGAGACTCATTTTGGCGTTACAGGGTAGCACAGGATTTGAGATGGTGAAGTTCTCAAGTTTACCGATGGTTCCTGTTTGTTCAATGATCCAACTGTTCTTTCACAAAGATTTTAGTTGAAAAATGCACAGTCGGTACCTTCAATTAAGTTATGTGTGTAGTGCTTCAACTAAATGGAATTCGTTCCTATAATACATTTACAAAACATTGTTGCTGATTTGTCCTTCCTCCCATATCTACCAATGTGTCTGTTTTTAGACATTATGTCTTGTTCTTGTTAAGTGTGTTTCATTAGCAGGTACCCACTCGTGCACATATCCGCATAAATATCCAAGATCAACTAGATGGTTTTGTCAAAGAATGTATCTTGTCTGTCACTGTCACTTTGAATTCAGTAGTTAATGTCTTCTGGTGGATCCACAAGTATATCTTCCCCCAATAAATGATTAAGGACATGATGAGGCGATGTTGATGATGCGGACAATTTGACAGCAGTGCATGGAGTTTGATTTCGTTTGCTATATGCGTGTCCGACCACGCGTGCGACACTGTTGCCAGGTGTTCACCTCGGAGCGCAAACTGTACACCCCAGAGACGCTGGCATTGCATCGTCGCAAGGGCGACCCGGACGACTCCTTCCATCGCGGTCACCCGCTCTGCGAGTTCTGCGAGAACCGGTACTTCTATCCGGCGCCGGTAGATGGCGATAGCGGCACGGGGGTCAGTGGGATCTTGTTTCGATTGCGAGGTGTTTAGATCTATGCTTGTCAGATACTGGATATTTTGACCCACACAGGAAGGAGAACGTCTGTTATGGATGTTTTCAGTATTCTAATTTCCTTTCAGCGACACTTGGCAAATTTCAAAAAGCTGTGTGGTACCTTCAGTGTTCTTTTTATTCGTTGCTTGACTGAAACCAGTGTTTTTTTCTTCTTTTAGTATCCCCTTTATTTCATCAGTCGTCCAGTTACGCATTTACACCGTTCTTCATCAGAACTGTTGGCCATAGCCCACACAAGGCAGTTATATAAAATTATGGACGTCTAGTTGTATTAACTGAAAGTGACATGACAATGTTGAAAACATGTACACGATGGTCACTGGGCAGGCATTTTTGTGCTAAGTAAGCTCCGACGTTCTTTTTCTTGGTAATGCAACCGGATCATTATGTGAAGGTGCCATTCACTGGCATATTTTCTTGTACACCAGTCACTCAGTGGGCCTTGTTCGCCATAGTGCTGCTGTTGTGCTATGGTGAGTCTGGGGAAGGGAGCATGGCACGGCTTGACTCGGCCACACGGGCCTTCTGAGACGCGGCCGCAACACTGTGCTGTCGCCTCCCAGGAGTCGGGGCACGAGTGGTCTAGGGGTAAGATGCTCGTCTCACAATCGAAAGATTGTGGGTTCGAGTCTCACCTGTCACTACTCTTCGCCCGCTACCAATCGGCGTGAGAGATTGGCGACGCTATATGGCTCTACGGTCGACGTGTCGTAAAACCAATAACCAACCAACCTCTCAGGAGTTGGCCTGCTGCCACAGTGTTAAAATAATGATTTGTCGTTAGGTGTGAGATGTCGAAACGAGTAGGGCAGGATGTCGAAATGGCCATGGAAATAATGCTGCTTAAAATACTTCGCTCCTTGAAACCCAGTTTTGAGACAATTGCATGCATATAACTACTAATTTGGGGATATCGACATCAACGATTACGATACAAACATCCATACTATAAACGTTTATTGCATACCATAGTACTTCATAGGTAATCCCTTCACCTGGAATTTCACTAGGAATTGTTCATCATCACAATCCCGGATCCGTTATGGTGAGCATAAGCATGATACGTATCAACGGGATACTATTAGAAACGAGGCATGACAACCGCACAGGCACGCACCGAAAGGCACGATGTCGATACTTCTTTGGGAGGGATGTCGATTGAGCGTTCAGTAAGTGGTATATACCGCCCTATTTCACGAATAATTTATAACTGTGTTGCCATCGTGACCTCGCTGTGCACTCGCTGGTGCAGCCAAGTACTCGTGTGCGACTGGGTCGTACGGTTGACATGTGCGCACAGTGTTAACATACTGATACCTCGTTAGGTGTGAGAGGACTATATGGTGATCTTTGGCTAGTAGTGAGAATGAGATCCACCAGTTCTAATAATCTTCACCTTGTGTAATCATTTTGGGTCCTTGGCATGTCAACTTGGCAACATTATTGATAATAATGTACATTTGTTATTTCAGCTGATCACCAGGGCTGCAGAAACATTCAAAGAGAACGCAAGGAAAAGAACAGAAGATGAGATGCCTGTTAGAGTTAAAGAATGACAGGATACCAGCAGAATGGAAGCTAAAGTTGGGATCACTATGCATATGACCATAACAGTGAATATATGAAAATATAATGGTGCAAGTCAAGTGTATACTGGTGCAAGTGTAATTGCCTAGTACAAGTGAATAAACAAACATACATGCCTTCATTCACTTACTTTCCATTCACAAAAATGCCCTGACCAGAAGTGCTCAGAAGAATACAAGACTAAAACTAGAAAGAGAACTGGAGTAGGCAGTACACAACTCGCAACTAGATAAGCATAAAGGAAATTATTTTCTGAATATCTCAGTAGGTGCAAGTCATGCTTTGGCATGGCAGTTTTTTATGAGGTGGGAGGAAAAAAAATTGTACTCGGTGTCAAATGGGATGGGTGCACCCAACAATATCCTGAAACACTTCATAAGTGCACAATCAATGTGCATGAATGCATGCTTAGGTGCACTGGAGTGACACCAAACCAATAGGAGTAAAAAATAATGTATTCCGACACCAAAATAAGCAGACTAGCCCTTGACTCCAAAGCATTTGTCTGCTGAAAATGATTGTTTTCAGCAGCCTTCAAAATTTATAAAATCATACAATTCTGTCCAAACAAGAACAGTCAGAAAGCTTCATCCATTACAGGGCCATCCATTAATGAAGACCCTAGGTAGGTATGCCACTGGGTGCATATGCACTTGCATGTTGACGTGGATGCAGATGCTCCTAGGTAAAACTTACCTACCTATATTTGCACCAAGTACCTACCTAGTAGGTAGGTACGTACTAGGTAACCTACCTACATCCATGCAATGTATCTATAGGTAAGGCATCGCAATATTATCATGGTTCACCCTTTCACACCAACGGCAATGAGAGGCATTCAATTTGAACAATTCAATTGAGCCTAATTTCTTACGTAGGACGACACCCACCGACGGGTCGACACCACACCACCGCAATTACTACTATCACTTAAGGGCCTTGAGTCTCACTACCCGCCTACCGGTCCATCAATCATCCAAATACCTACATCCTAACACCAGCGCACTGCACAACTAAATTTGCCACAAGATCTGGGCTTCCAATATTCATCTCTGGACTTCCAAATTCAAACATGAAGTAATGCCTCTTCCAATGAAGGAAGCTTGCATGCGTCGCCTGGCTAGTAAAGAAAACTACCACTCTCCGGGACGGATTGGAAAATTAGAGGCTCTTGGCCGGGGGTGAATCATGCCTCTCCAGTTCCCACTCTTTCGGGAGCTTTTTAAACCACTCCGAAGAAAGGCAATTAATAATTAGCCTTTGAATGCTTCCTGAAAGATTTGGATGTTCTACATCAGCTTACGGAAAAGAAAAGGTGTATTTCTGAGTTTTGAAGCAAGCGCAGCCGATCTAAATCTTTTCTGTGCATATTGTGCTGTGCAGTTGATGCGTACTCCAATATAGATCTGGCCAAATCCTTGTTTGCAAACTCCCTGCTATTTCGGGGACGACCGGCAAGATTTTCGAAGAGAAACCCAACGCTATTTCTGCTTTCCTGAGAACGATTCTGATATGTGCATTCCACGACAGATTTTTAGATATTTGAGCACAAGTATTTTATTATTTTAGTTTTGTGCAATGGTTTCACATGAATTGTAGCGCTTGTTGATAACAAGACTGCGTTTATTTGTAATATGTACAGCCTCACATTTGGCCGGATTTTGTCATATCTGCCAGACATTCTCTCATACCCCAGCTGGGCCAAGTCGCGTTGTAATTGGGTGTTGTCATTTACATCATGATTTTTGGATATAACCAAGAATAATCTGCAAATACTCGTGCAGTGCTTCCAGTCCCCATGCAATCCGGCAAAGCATTATATACCCTAGAAAGATAAGTGGACCCAGGACACGGCCCCATTGAACACACAAAGCCTGTCGGCACTTCTGTCCGTCCAAGACCACTTGTTCACGACGATGAACTTATACTTTTTGGTTAAGTTAACGATATGTTTCTCACTATTTATAACACAGCGATATATATATATATATATCATGCGATATATATCAAAAACCATATATGGGCTGACTTAACATGGCTGGCTGATTAGTGTAATTCTCGTTCAGGCAGAGCTATCATATAAATTCAGTGACATTCACCAAGGTTCAGCACGTGTATCGGAGGTTTTTTTTTATTTTGTACAGTTTCTGTACGCACGGTTGCAACATTTCGCTTCTTAGATGCACGTACTTAATACATAATTTTTGTGGTCAATACTTCCGATGATTAATTAATGATGAAATGCTCCAATGCTTGCCGACCATTTTTTGACATTCTGCAGAATCTAAAGGAATATATCAAGAGAGCACTTCTCAGAACCAGCCCGTTTTAAGGTGCTTGACGTTTCCCATTTCGGAATATCAGATGTATGTATGTATATGTATATATGTATATATATATATATATATATATATATATATATATATATATATTAATAAAGGTATATATATATATATATATATACATATATACTGCGGCGACTGCGGCGATGACGTACCGAGATGGGGGTAGAAGCGGGGATAGACGGGAACACCGTGGGAGACGGGGAGAGACTGGTACAAACCTGGACAGACTGGGAGGGACGCGACTTAAAATCACGATTTCTCTCAATGTTTGCCGCGGAATAACTCGATAACAGTCAGTCGGGTTGCCACGAAACTTTAACAACAGGCAAGATTGGATCGATGCGTACACGAATTACCTGTCACGAAAACCGTGGCATGTCAAACACGGTCGCTAGAGGCCGGGCATTGTTGGGACGGTATACTTTAAATGTTCTTGTACTTTTTAAAGTTCTGGTATTTTTCTTCACGTCGCATGATACACTAGGTAATTCGTAACAATAAAGCCTTGCATCATGTTTCACCAGCGCCCTTACATTTCAGGTTAGAGGTGTAAAATTTGAGCGTCACCCATCCATGAAAAACTGCGACTGCGCTCGTGGTTTACCCTCAAGACCAATTGCGCCGCGAACTTGTGCCCCGGCCCGGCAATTTTGCGTGGGAGCCCGTGGAAGGTTTGGCAAGTTTACCACCAATTATTTCGATAACCGTCAGTCGGAATGCCACAAAACCACGATCACTGGCAAGATTGGTTCGTTGCCAACCCGAATCACCTATCGTGCCAGTCGTCGGACTTCAAACACGTTCGGCCGCGGCCGACGCGCGGGACGTGTTGCGTGCATAAAGCAACTGCGGCACGACAATGTTTCCCGCCGAATAACTCGACAAATGTCAGTCGGGTTGCCACGGAACGAAACCCTTACTGTCGAATTATCTCCCGTCTGTCTCCGTTTCTACCCGTCTCTCCACGTCTCCCTCCATCCCCCCCCCCCCGTCTGTCCAAGTATATATATATATGTATATATATATATTATATATATATATATATATATGTATATATATATATATATATTATATATATATATATATATATATATATATATATATATATATATATATATATATATATATATATACATCCTAGACACATTGGTGGTTGGCCGCACACACCCGCCGAGCCGCCGGCCGACCCTCGGGCGGGACTGGGAGGTGGGGAGGGGCTGACGTGGCCGCTCGGGTTCCTGTGGGATTGTGCAAGGGCGGAAGCAGGTCTTCAATAGCTGTTCGTGATGCGGTTACTGTGTTCAATCCCATCGAATGTACATGTGATGTGTTTGTGCATCACCTCTTCTCATCGATTGCAATTAGTGTGTGTGTGTGAGTGAATTTGGCCAGCCTGGTACCGTGTGGTGATGTAGGTTGTTATTGCAATTAGGTGGTCGCCCGAAATACATCACTGAACACGCCACTGGCGGCGGCGCGCATGCCCGCCGAGGAGAGAGGGGAGAACGAGTGGAGGAGAGAGGCGAACGTGGTGGAGAGAGAAGGGAGCCGAAACGTTGTTAATAAAGCTATGCTCCCATTGCTCTGTGTTTTCACAATTTGTCATTCCATCTGAACTAGTACAATGTATATGTATAGTTATTGTTGTTTAGGGGCGCATCGACTGCATGGGTCATATAGCAGGTTGACGGGCCAACACGAGGCTTGACGGCTCTGGACCTATTGGCAGCGCGTTCGTCGCAGTTGGCCTGCTGTTCGTCGCAGTTGGCCTGCTACATTGCGTCACAGTTGGCCTGCTACATTGCGTCACAGTTGGCCTGCTATATTGCGTCGCAGTTGGCCTGCTACATTGCGTCACAGTTGGCCTGCTACATTGCGTCACAGTTGGCCTGCTACATTGCGTCACAGTTGGTCTGCTACATTGCGTCACAGTTGGTCTGCTACATTTCGTCGCAGTTGGCCTGCCACATTTCCAAGAGGACAGCCAAAACAAGTGGACAGTGGCCTTCAGCTGGGAGCTGCAGTGCCCGCTCGCCGGGGCTGGCGCAGCTCGCCGGGTAGCAGCATTGGCACGTCCATTGCCCGCTATATCACCGTAGCTGGGATCCAACAGAAAGTAACGGCTTTGCCTGCATGCTCCAACGATCCAAGTTGCAATATAATACCATGCACTGAAGGGTCGGTGTGATAGAAACTCTTTGGCGCTGAAAGACTGCTCAAGGTCTGATAGGATGATATTGAGAAGATCCGTCCCCACTGATATGACAGAGAGCGTTCCTTTTCAACAGCACCAAGCAAGAGCTCACTTGTTCAGGGTGGCAAGCAGGGGCGTCGATTTGTATCCTTTTGCGGGGGCCATGGCCCCCCAATGGTGATCTTGGCCCCCCCAATGTTGATTTGGGCCCCCCAATAACCCATGCTATTTTTATGCTGATAAAAAGCTAAAGGAAAAAAAAGAAGAAAAACACTGTTAGGTACATAGAAAACTTAGTTGATGTTAACCAGCACATTTTGTACTGAAAAAGAACAGATTTGGATTAGATAGTGGACTGAGTATCCAACTTTTGCTACACAATTCAAAATTATGTGCAAAAAAAACAAAATAGCTAGATTTCCCTCCACTGTGCAAGGAAAACTTACGCCATAAAATGTTAAGATTCGCTGATGCATTTTAAACCAGATTGTCTTTTTTTAATGTTAAGCCACAAAACAACAATTGGATTGTCATACTGATGTTTGTACACACCACCAATGGCAAAACCGCACACATGTGAGCTTAAACAGGAAAAAATCCATTCTTAATTTCCAGTCATTGTCAAACTTGCATTGTCCAGTGAACAGCAGACAATCATCCTTGAGATTGTGAATATACAAACTATAATTATCTTCAGCAGCCCACCTATCACACCATTAGCTTGATATTTACCTAGGTACCTACCTAAATGCCGAATAACAATGCATGCATTCAATATTGATATGGGGAAAACGAGAGCCATGTGTGGGCAAATCTGCCAGCTTATGATGCCATGACAGAGAAAACTCAGCAAGAAGCTGCATGGCCACTGCAATATAATTGGTATTCCTAAAAGAATAAAAAAAAGAAAGCTATGGCTCACATGACTTTTAAGCAAACCTTAGTCATCCACGACCAATGCTATACAAGAGAAATAGCCTTGACAAGCCCAATGTCTCGTACGCCGCAAAAACACCATTATTAAACGCCGCAAAAATACCATTATTTTAAAAGGTACACCAAAGTCGCATTCAAACCTTGATGACGTCACAGGTTTTTATTCGTATATTGCAGAAATTGGTAGCATCAGGCAAGTTTCAATTTAACTGCATGGGGGAGTGACTTTTTCAGGCGTACCGGACCACAGAGGTCATTTGCGCCACCTTTTTTGAAGCGAGTACGTTACATGTCTGACTATAAAAGCGGGTGTTTGCGATCAAGGTGCAGGCATGTGGACGTTTACATAAAGGGAATTTTACGTTATAGTTTGTGTTATATTTTAGGCGCTGAAGGCGGGGCTAGGATGGGGACATCCCCTAAAGTCTAGATGGCAGGGGCGTCGATTTGTATCCTTTTGTGGGGGCCAGGGGCCCACCAGTGTTGATCTTGGCCCCCCCAATGTTGATTTGGCCCCCCCAATAACATATGCTATTTTTATGCTCATAAAAAAGTTGAAGAAAAAAAGAAGAAAAACACCATGCTAGGTACATATAAAATGTAGTTGATGTTAACCAGCACATTTTGTAATACAAAAAACAGATTTGGGTTAGATAGTGGACTGATTCTCCACCTTTTGCTACAAAATTCAAAATGGTGTGCACAAAAACCAATTGTCATTGTCAAACTTGCATACAATCCAGTCCCGTGAACAACAATCAGTTATCATTGAGAGTGTGGATATACAAACTATAATTAACCTCAACAGCCCACTCATCACACTATCAGTTTGATATTTGCCTGGTACCTAGGCACCTAGGTACATGCTGCAGAAAGACTTAGAAGAGCTTGTGAAGTTGTCCAAAAATGGCAGATGAAATTAAATTTTGATAAGTGCAAAATCATGCATGTATGCAGGGGCGTCGATTTGTATCCTTTTGTGCGGCCCCACCAATGTTGATCTTGCCCCCCCCAATGTTCATTTGGGCCCCCCAATAACCCATGCTATTTTATGCTGATAAGAAAGCTAAAGGGAAAAAATGAAAAACACCATGCTAAGTAGAAACATGGATGTTAACCAGCACATTTAGTACTGAATAGAAACAGATTTGGATTAGATAGTGGACTGCCTCTCCACCTTTTGCTGAAAAATTTAAAATTGTGTGCAATAACAAACAAAACAGCTGGAATTCCCTCCACTGTGGAAGTACAGCTTACATCTTTCTGGGTTGGTTGGTTGGTTATTTGGGTTTACTGGCGCATTGACTGCGTTGGTCATACAGCGCCCATACAACTTTTCTTGTTCCCACCTTAAAGCACAATAATACCCAATAGCTTTCGAGAAAAAAAATTACAACCATGTTCACAAAAAATATAATTTTGTATTCAAAATCAGCTTAGGTTAGGTTAGGCTCGGTTAGGTTTCTTTTTTAAGGTTGAGAATTTTCAGAAAATAAATTAAGTGAAATTTTAATTTAGTTTAATTTTTGTTCTCAAAAGATAGGTTAGGATAGGCTAGGTTAGGTTTTGTTGCATGAAAAAAAAATGTTTATGCGATGTTACCGAACTCAAAGCCTTTTTGGCATTATTTTGCTCACAACATGAAAAGTAAGCACAAAAAATAAGTGGATCCAATAATCTTAGTCACCTTCATAAATATGGTATTCTGCATATTTTTCTTTGTTTTAACACGCGCCCTGGAGGGCCTCTGAGAATTACGCGCACTGGAGGGGGGGCGGATTCCGCCCCCCCCCTAAGATCTCGGCTCCTAGTAAAGCTGGAGAAACGAAATTCGCAGGGTGGATGGGCACGGTAGTGAACTCTATTGTGTGCATTTTCATGACCTTAGGTCAATATCTTCAAGGTCAAATGAGGTCAGATTTGCAAAATTTTCCGGTTTTGCGTGGCTGGGCTTGTCATCGTTATGGATCGCTGTGATTGTGTTTAAATGCTCAAAAATGGGCATCAATGATGTTTTGGACATTACTAATGATGCAATGCAGATGCTAGACCCAACATTTGACCTCAGGTCACCTATATAGCATCAGGTCAGTTACCTGTTCCAGTTACCGGAACCGGCCGCCCGCCCGACTGCTCCGTCGGGCAGCTCGGAGCAATCGGCTTCGTGAAGAAGGGAGTAAAGTACATGAATAAAGTATGTCAACGCAATGACAAACAGTACAAATGACAACCAGTACTGCATTTATGGCAACATTCCAGTTTTTCAAGTTTGGTTCCATTAACCTGTCATGAACTTCACCTGACTTGACCTTGGTGACCTAACATGACCTTGAGACTATACAGCATATCAATATGCATCAAACAAGTCGCTAGTGTTGCCTAGAACACTTCCCTTTTGTCAGTATACTGGAAGCGCATCAGCGCCGATTTTTTTGGTCTGGCGCTATAACATCTTTTTGACTTTAGCGGCCCGTAACTTGAAAAATTTTCGGCCGATTTCAATTTTCCTTCCTTTAAACGACGCGCCGTTCATTTCGAAGCAGGTACACTGAAAATTGCGTATATCGACCGGTAAAATCTGCAGTTATTTGCGAAAAACCGGAGGGGTGGGCGGATTTCGCCCCCCTCCAGTGCGCGTGTTAAAGGAAAAAAGGAACACCTTAGATTGCAAGGTTACCAAATAATTTGCAATTTTGGGGGAAACGTTTTTGGAATTTTTTTCAAAAGTTTTCCAACTTGAAAAGCCTAAACTAACCTAACTTAACCGAACCTAACCCATTTGCTTGCTATATGGAGGCAAATGTGTGTAAAAACTTGTCTTGTTACCACCTTAAAGCACAATAATACCGATTTAGCTAGGTTAGGCTAGTTTAGTTGTTTACCTTGGAAAAATTGTTCAATCATTTTCAAAAATAAAATAAAATTGGAAGTTTTCTTTCAAAAGCAGCTGACATTAGGTTCGGGTAAGTTGGGTTCGGTTGTTCAATTTAGAAAATTTTCAGAATATATATTGCTTAATTTTTGTTTCTATTTTTTTCTCCAAAGCAGGGGCGTCGATTTGTATCGATAGACACTAGCGCGCATTAAATTTCACACATCGTGATGGGCGTTCCTCAGAACATCCAAAATCGTAACATGCAAATAAACAATTCCAGTTACAGAAATTCCAGCGCCTGAAGTCTAAATTTGAGGTTACAGTGACAAATGTGACGGAGGTAAGACATCCGTGGTGCAATTGCGCGAAGTGTTTAATCCGGAGGCCAATCTCATGTGACGTCGTACTGATTCGTTTTTTGTACTTCGCACATTCTGATGTATCGCACCTTCTGATGTATCTGCTGATTGGTGTGATTTTAGATAGTGAATAAATATCTTGCTGATATTTAATTCCCAAAGGAACAGTAGTTGAAGAAGTTGGCAGGTAAGCTTGAAAAAGTCCAGTCCATGCTTTTTTCTGATTTGTGCTCAGGGTTTCCATGTTAATATCACATAACTACCACGTTTGTCTTCAAGAAGAGCTGTTTTTAGTTTACTTTTATTAATATTTTCATTCCACTGCTCTAAGTGCCCTTTCTGCCCAGGATTGGGGCACCTAGTGTTGCATTTCCGTCCAGGGGTCGGCACACCTTTTGGTAAATTTACAGCTTAAGGTAATTTCTGATTAATTTTTTCCCATGGAATGTTTAGGAATGTGATAAACACGATTTTGGTAAATTTGTGTTTTAAGGTGTTTTATGAATTCGTGGAATGTATCATTTCAATGCAATGTTTATGAATGTGACTCAGATGATGGGACCACTCATTTTCTATACAAATGCCTACATTTCAGGTTGTAAGCAAAATAACATCAACAAAAAGCTTTGAATTAGGTGACATCGGGTGAAGTATTTTTTTTTTTTTTAAATAAATGCAACATAACCTAACCTAACCTAGCTTAACCTCCCCTTGGAGAAAAACAAAACCAAAACATCAAGTTGTAAAAATTTCAAGCAATGTATTTTTTTTACAATAAAAAAATGTAACCCAATTTAACCTAACCTAACATAAGCTGCTTTTAAAGAAAAAAGATCTATTTCTTTCAAATTTTGGAACAATTTTTGCAAAAAATGTCGACCTTAAAACACTTAAACTAATCTAACATCACCAAACATAGCCCATTTGTTTGCTTTATGGAGGCAAATGTGTAATAACTTGCCTTGTTACCACCTTAAAGCACAATAATTCTGGTTAGATTAGGTTGGGTTAGGTTTTTCATTTGTAAAATTTCAATAAAATAAATTGCGATATATTTTTCCAATCTTGTTTTTATAGTTGTTTTCTCCAAGGTCAGCTCAGGTTACATTAGGTTATGTTGAATTTTTAATGTATTTCTTTTAATTGCTATGTTACCTAACTCAAAGCCCATTTTTAATGTTATTTTGCTCACAACCTGGAAAGTAAGCATTTGCACAGAAACTGAGTAGTGCCATCAGCTTAGTGACATTCATAAACATTGCATTGGAAATTTAAATAGAAAAATATTAATAAAATACATAAAAGCACACATTTAATGTCCTTTCCTCTGCAAATGCATGCCTTTCAATTGGGAGTAAAAAATAACACCAAAAAAGGGTGTGGAGTAAGGAAATATAGCATACAAATAATGTTCAAGATGTATGATAACCTTACCTAACATAGTTCAACTTCCCATACAAGAAATTAATTGTTTTTAATTTAAATTTTCGAGGAATTTTCTCAAATATTTTCAACTTAAAAAACCTAACCTAAGCTAGCCTGAACCGTTTATTATTTTTTGTAGAAAAATCATTAACAAAAATTATTTACCAACAAATGATTTTTTTTATAACTTACAACAAAAGCCTAACCTAACCTGACAAACTTCACCCCTTTGTATGCTTCATGGAGGTAAAATGTGTGTAAAACTTGTCTTGTGGCTACCTTAAACTGTGATAATACCTGGCTTTTTGGGTAATATTTCAGCTCATGGTACTCTCTAACTTCTTCTAATTTATTTTTTAATGCAGTGTTTGTTAATGTGCTGAACATGATGTAACCGCTCATTTCCTCTGCGGATGCACACTTTTCATTTGTGAGGAAAAATAACGTGGAAAAGGGGGCTTGGATTTGAGTAATATAGGATGAAAAATAATGTTCAGATAACAAAAATGTAACATAACCTAACCTAACCTAGCCTAGACTTCCATGCAAGAAATTATTATTTTTATGCCAAATTCCCCCCCCCAATTTCTTTTTCTCGAACATTTTGAACTTAAAAAGTCTAACGTAACCTAATCTAGCTTGAACCGTTTTTGAAGATTTTTTTTCATTTACTAACTTACAACAAAAGCCTAGCCTAACGCAATTAGACAAAACCTAGCTCCTTTGAATGATTCGTGGAGGTAAAAATGGGTGTAAAACATGTCTTGTGGTTACCTTAGACTGCAATAATATCTCTTTTTGTGCTACCTGGTGTACGTGATGAACCTCCATCTGCATGCTGCATGAGAGCATTGCACTTATTGGTTCACAAAGAACAATAACATTTTGAAAGTACAATATTTTCAGGAATGGAATCCTGTGCTGATAACATTCTCTGAGTTATAAATTTGCAGATCAGATCTACATCATTTGTGTTAATAAATATGAGAAATTCATAGAAATGCATACACCGGTTTGTAAACAAGAAGTTATTCTGATGATTTCTGATGTATTGGAAAATGACAAATTTTCATGATGGAAGCAGGCAAAGTTAAAGTACATATATCTCAATAAGTGGTCAGTTCACTAACAAGACAGCAAATTCACTCAAATAGCACTCAAAATGCCAGGCGGCCCACTCTTTTGCAAGTTTAAAATCGATGACAGTGCTTTCTTGAATCATGTTTAAAGCACATGAAGGAAATGTATTGCTGACACTTGTTAGGAACTGATGTGTGTAACGTTAATTAACACTTCTAATGTCCTGATGTTTGTACACAAAATATAGCTCACTATTGTAAATAGCATGGGAAGTATGATGCCATATATCATGGCTAATTTATGGTCAAACTGTTATGCAGCAGATTCCCTGTATTGTTACTTAGTTATTTGGGCTTTAGGGCACAGACCATGTTGATCACATAGCTCCCCTGCATTGGTGTTAACTGATACATCAGTATGTTTGCAAATTCACTGATGAGTGAATCCATACCATTCTCACTGGGGTATAAAAGCTACATTATAACATTGTTTATACCGGGCGGCTGTGTCGGTGCATTGACGGCACGTTAAACTTTCGGTCAAAATTCTGCCGTTTAACTTGAATTAATGGATCGGGTGGTGGGGCCAGGGTTCACGCAACAAGCTCTGCTTAGCAATCCGACCCTGGTTCATAAAGCCAGCCCAACAAGAACTCGGATGAAACTAATTTAAAAAAAAAAATGCATATAACAGAAACCCATCTCGATTGTCCTGCTTACTCAGGACACCATAGAAGTTAATGAAGCCAATGAAAACCATAGAAGTCAATGAAAATGTTACTTCATCCCCTGTATTGTTAATGGAAACAAGTCTCTTGAACCATATGTTATGTCTTTCACAGTGTTGCTCCATCCACCTCCAACTCCAACCCTGACCAAACTTCAGGAGCTCATCCTTCTCCAAAGCAGTGTGTTGAAGAAGGTATGTATTGTAGCATAACTACTCTGACCGGAATTCCATGGTATCCATGTTGCCTTACAATCCATCCTTGCTGATCCATGTAGCAGATGTTTGACTTTCCTCAAACTGTCTGGATAACTGGGGAGTTGAAATCACATGTGTGATGAAACAGATTAACTATTCCTGGATTCTTATGTTGCATCATTGCATGGCACAGTGACATACCGAATGGGGAGGGGGAATTGTGGGAAGTTCCCTCACCCCCCCCCGTCCTGATAGGTTGTGGGGCCCCCAAGAGTCCGCCGAGCTTAGGAAAAAAATGCGGTATGCTCCCTAAGAATTTCACTCGGTCGACCAAAAATCGCACCGGGGCTCAGAAAAATCACATTCGGGGCCCCCAAACGTAGCGCAGGGGCCCCGATAATGACGCTGGGGCCTCAAAAGTTTGCACCTGGGCCCCTGAAAATCACGTTGGGGCCGCAAACAAGTCGTGCCGGGATTCAAGAAAATCACGGCAGGGGCCACAAACGGTCGGGCCGGGGCCTCCTGAAAATCACGCCGAGACTGGGGTATTAAGAATTATCACCCGGGCCCCTGAAAATCACGCCAGAGACCTGATAGGTCCCACCGGGGCTCTAAAAGTCTCGTTGAGATCACCCAACAAATGAAGCCGGGTGAATGAAAAAGAGTCCGGACACGGAAAATCAATCTGGGATCTCAACAATAGCTCCAAAAGCCCACACAACTTGTTGGGCCCCCACAAACGTGTCGTAGCCACCGCAAGGGATCCCAACAAGTGACGACGGGGCCCCAAAAGTCGCACTTAGACAAAAACAAATTCACGTCGCTTCTCTTGAAAATCTCACTGGGGCCAAAACGTCGTGCCGGAGCCCCACAAGTTGCAGCTGGCTTCCCAAGTACCAATATATACCCGGAATGTCACCTTGCCGACGGAAAAATTGCGTCAAGGATCCACAAAATAAGAAGTCGTCGGACGCCGGAAAAGAAACCTGTTTGGGCACCGGAAAAAAACGCACCGAGAGCCAGAAAAATCGTACCGGGTTCCAAAAATAGCCTGCAGGGGGCTTATAAAAATAGACTTCACCACAAAAACCACAAGGAGACTCCATCGAATCGACCAGAGCACCGGAAAATTAAGAATGGGTCCCGAAAGAAAATTATCCGAAGGGCCTTTCTACTCTCGATCGTGCAATCTGCGGAAAAAAACACCTTGAGCAGCCGCAGTGGCGTACTAAATTGAAAAATTCCCCTCCCTAACGTTAGGCACCAAGGAAATACTTTCACCCATCGTCATTACCGTTCAGGTCTGCTGTGCTCTGATGCTTCATCAATGCCGGTGTGTTTTAGCCTGCATCTGATCGCTGAAGTATTTTTATTTAAGCCGGTGTGTGTTTGTTGGTGTGTGGAGTGAGGAGGAGGGTAACAGTGACGGTGACGGTGACGATAGATCCGAGCCTACTATATGGCACTGCAGTCGCATGCTATTACTCAGGGTTGTTATGTTGGTGAGTTCGAGTCTCACCTGTCGCTACTCTTCGCCCGCGACCAATCGGCGTGAGAGATTGGCAACGCTATACGACAACGGTCGACGTGTCGTAGAACCAATGACCAACCAAGAGTTGTTATGTTGAAATGTACTGAGCACTGCTCTTTTAATTATGTGACTTAACCAGTTATTGGGCGATTTTCCCCGTCGGTGAGGATGCTAAATAAACATAAACATACACATCGTCGAATAAGAAATCAGAATTTCTGAGATCTGAAAATATAGTGGGCTAAATCCGATGAGTTTTTTTTTGTGGGGGGGGGGGGTGTCTAGTGTTTTGGCACTTCGGCCCCCCCAATGTTTTTCAAAAATCGACACCCCTGGTGGCAAGCCATCATTTATACCGATTATTTACCATGCAAGGAGTAATACTAAAATGCACTCTCTTGAGAACCCCCCCCCTCCCGCAATGACATCTAGTTCAGACGCATACACAGAATCACATTCACATTTGCTATTCCCTTAAAGATCACGCATGCATAGACAAGATGGCTGCATCGCATAAGCCCCATACACAGCAAAACAATGAGACAAGTTGTGTTAACACTTGCTATGTCGGGTTATTCGGAAGTGAGAAAATACAAGCACCGCTAAAAGGTAGTGTGCGAAAGGGTACATCTACCTCACGCTTCTCCTCCGGATAAGATTAAGAAAAAAAATGTATCTACTTAACCCGCGCCATCCCTGGGGAGGGGGGTCTCCCCTCCCTCCCCCTCCACCCTTAGGTTTTCCGCGGACAGTGAAAAACGGCGCGCGGCAGCGCGTCAAAATTTGGCAAACCTTTCGGCACATCAATATGACATGTGTGAAAAGCATGAGGTGAGGTCATCTACGGTCACCGAGTTAGTCAAGGTCAAGTGAGGTCACCTCCAAAAAAGGTTAGCCAGTCGTCTCACTTTAACAGATAACTATATTTGAATGAAACTTTCAACGTTGACCTATCCTTAGGAACACAACAACCCTCAACAGAGGAATTTTTTATTCGTTTCGCTTTTCATGGCTCCTTTGTTTTGCACATTTGCCAAGTAGGACTACAATCAAATATTCAGCTAAAGTAAGCACTTGTTATGACTCTAAGTTTGCTTAAAACAAAGTTTCTTGGTAAGCTCTATCCATTAGAACAAAACAAAAATGAAATAAATAGAGCGCAAAAGTTTGGAATTTGTAAGATATAAATTTTTCGGATGGGCAAACAAAATGGGCAAATCTTGGGACCATCGTTGATTTCGCCTTCTTGTCTGATTCCAAATGAGTTTTGTTTGTAAAATCTTCCCCAAAATTAACTCCAGAACTAAAACATGACGTCAGTCGTGACTTCATAAACACCCTAGTGACGTCGCTTTTTGAGGAGGAAATTTTGTTTTGGGTGCTTTCGTCGAGCGCTTCCAGATGACATCACTTTCGTTATGGTGCGTCGTTTAGCTTAGAGATTAGGGGGGGGGCATATAATGACCCCTCCCTCGAGACGGTGCGAATCCGACCAGAAATGCCATTGATTAATTCCGATAGGTTAATCCAGAACTGACGTTCGATAGTGAAAATGGGAGCGGCAGTCGGCGGCCATCATATCCTGCCTTGTAGTTTTTCGTCAATTATTTATGAACTACACACAGTCACGAATGTCGAATGCCCAGTTGCTTCTATTCATACCGCGTTTCCACTTCCCGTCTCCTTGTTCCCGTGCGTCTCACTGTACGCATTAAGGGTGCCCACGACAGCGGGTCACACTGCGTCACGCGCTGGGTTCTGTTCCAGTGCTACGTTTTGTAACACCGAAGTCGCGGTCATAGTTAACGTTGCGTGCCCGGGCCGCCGAGAACTGGGAGGAACTACTGTGCGAACTACTGCGCCATCGGCCGGTGAATAATGGGGGCGTGGAATGAAGAACTGCCCAGAGGAAGCCGTCCGGCCAGAATGTGCAGTTAATTAAGGCAATCTGATATTCCGAAATGGGAAACGTCAAGCACCTTAAAACGGGCTGGTTCTGAGAAGTGCTCTCTTGATATATTCCTTTCGATTCTGCAGAATGCCAAAAATTGGTCGGCAAGCATTGGAGCATTTCATCATTAATTAATCATCGGAAGTATTGACTACAAAAATTATGTATTAAGTACGTGCATCTAAGAAGCGAAATGTTGCAACCGTGCGTACAGAAACTGTACAAAATAAAAAAAAACCCTCTGATACACGTGCTGAACCTTGGTGAATGTCACTGAATTTATATGATAGCTCTGCCTGAACGAGAATTACACTAATCAGCCAGCCATGTTAAGTCAGCCCATATATGGTTTTTGATATATATCGCATGATATATATATATATATATATATATATATATATATATATATATATATATATATACGCTGTGTTATAAATAGTGAGAAACATATCGTTAACTTAACCAAAAAGTATAAGTTCATCGTCGTGAACAAGTGGTCTGGGACGGACAGAAGTGCCGACATGCTTTGTGTGTTCAATGGGGCCGTGTCCTGGGTCCACTTATCTTTCTAGGGTATATAATGCTTTGCCGGATTGCATGGGGACTGGAAGCACTGCACGAGTATTTGCAGATTATTCTTGGTTATATCCAAAAATCATGTATGTAAATGACAACACCCAATTACAACGCGACTTGGCCCAGCTGGGGTATAAGAGAATGTCTGGCAGATATGACCAAATCCGGCCAAATGTGAGGCTGTACATATTACAAATAAACGCAGTCTTGTTATCAACAAGTGCTACAATTCATGTGAAACCATTGCACAAAACTAAAATAATAAAATACTTGTGCTCAAATATCTAAAAATCCGTCGTGGAATGCACATATCAGAATCGTTCCCAGGAAAGCAGAAATTGCGTTGGGTTTCTCTTCGAAAACCCTGCACGGTCGTCCCCGAAATAGTAGGGAGTTTGCAAACAAGGATTTGGCCAGATCTATATTGGAGTACGCATGAACTGCACAGCACAATATGCACATAAAAGAAGCAGAACCCACTTAACGTCGTGCTGCAAAGATGGTCGTGCATGGCTACAAAACGGTCAACAGTGTGATCCAAATGTCATAGCAACTGAACCGACAAACGCTAAGAGAAAGGAGAGCTAAAACCGAGGAAAAACGTTCTTCAAGATTAAATACCAACGTGTGGATACGGAACCACCCCATGCCTGTTACAACCATCCACCAAACACCCTGGCGGGTACATCCAACCCTCCGTACGACATGACACTGTACAACAATGTACGACATACAACATGACACAGGGGACACGGAACCACCCCAGGCCTGCTACAACCATCCACCAGACACCCTGACAGTTACATCCAACCCTCCGTACGACATGACACTGTACAACAATGTACGACATACAACATGACACAGGGGACACGGAACCACCCCAGGCCTGCTACAACCATCCACCAGACACCAGTGTTAAATTTTTCAAGAAAATGGGTGAAAATACCACCTAATGAAAGTTCAATCGACCTCCCTCTCTATGGCTTTTGTGACATCCTTGCTTACTACTTCCTGATTATGACAGTTTGCATCAAGCACATTTACTTTTGCATATGCTAAGATGGGATACATGGATGGGTGGTCTTCTTGAAACCAGCCAACCCTTTTATCCAGATATTACAAAAGAAGGTAGGCTACTACAATGGATAATTATCCATTATTGGTTTTTGATTATAATCCAAAAGCAACTTGAAATCAACTGAAGACGTCCTGATGTCTTCAACAATTCCAATATGCCATAGTTTGGGTGCATTAATGAACTCAGACCAGCACATTTCCTGAAACCATGTCACAGAGTCTCTTCTGTTTCAGATTGTCTATCCAGTATCCTGAAACCCGGTACCATCCAGCACTCCTGAAGTCCTTATTCAGCAAGCAATGAAGCCCTGCACTGAAGACAGTATGCAGGATTATCAAAGTTGCTGGACATGGAAACAAAATGTTATGATGTGTGTTTCTTTTGTGGTACATATGTAATCAAATCAAATACCATTGCAAAATATACACGGCATCTTTTAATTGGATACATGAGATGAGTGAATGAGATACTGCATCTTGCAGAAAGCAGATGATGAAGTGGGCTGGTACCTAGTTTCCATTAAAGTTTAGCATGCAAGATAGGCATCCATTTCATATCAACCACAGAGTGTGTGATAGATGTGCTAACACTCCAAATAATATTAAGGATAGTGCCATGGTGATGTATGGTAGGAACCTAACTACTAGATCTGTTCAAACTCATAAAATATAGGCTTCAGCCAATCACTGCAGCACCTCCACATTGCATTTAAATTAACACATGGGTTTTATTTGGATTACATGACGTGAAATGAAGGATAGACATACATTTTGGGCAGGTTGCATCCACCAAGGGTAAAATAAACTATCTGGTACACATGATTAGTTATGATTTTATTGATGACAAACTTTGTGTGTGCTTGTTAAATGTTGCAAGTGTTTAGTGTCATGTTCAAACCTGCACTGCCATTGTTTGTGGTGCAACTATCAAAAGTCCTTGATGAGAATATGTTGTGGTCCATCCAGGGGGGGGGGGGGGTGCGCTCCAGCATTGTAGTCCAATAAAAAAGGGAGACGCTTGAGCCGACCAATCAGCGTTTGACGACCTCCGTCGATCGTGACAATGGTAAACGGGCCGCAACTCGTGCGTCAGCTGCGCGGGGTTCCGCTCGGCGGCGTCGTCGGGCAGCTCGCGCGCCCTTTTGGGCTTTTTGGCGCGACTCCTCACTGGCCGACTCGCTGTCGTCCTCGTCTATCGGGTTGCGTTGAGGCTGGGGAGACGCGCCCTGGATCCGAAACAATGCGGAATGTTAACAGGACTACTAGTGACCGGTGTCTCCTGCTGGTCGCCGACAAGTTTGCAGATATCTTGTGTAAACATCTGGAAGTCCGGACGAGTTCAGAACTGCATGGCGACACGAAGCCTTCATGGTGTCCGGAAGGTCTGAGTGACTGGTGGCCGAGAAGTCTGTCTGGTGTCGAATCGTCGGGAGACCTACCGGGTGACTGAAAGGTCTAGTTGATGGCAGGGAGGTCTAGTTGGCGATAGGGACGTCTGGTTGGTGACAGGGAGGTCTGGTTGGTGACAGGGAGGTCTGGTTGGTGACGGGGAGGTCTGGTTGGTGACGGGGAGGTCTGGTTGGTGACAGGGAGGTCTGGTTGGTGACAGGGAGGTCTGGTTGGCGACGGGGAGGTCTGGTTGGTGACGGGGAGGTCTGGTTGGTGACAGGGAGGTCTGGTTGGCGACGGGGAGGTCTGGTTGGTGACAGGGAGGTCTGGTTGGTGACAGGGAGGTCTGGTTGGTGACAGGGAGGTCTGGTTGGTGACAGGGAGGTCTGGTTGGTGACGGGGAGGTCTGGTTGGTGACAGGGAGGTCTGGTTGGTGACAGGGAGGTCTGGTTGGTGACAGGGAGGTCTGGTTGGTGACGGGGAGGTCTGGTTGGTGACAGGGAGGTCTGGTTGGCGACGGGGAGGTCTGGTTGGTGACAGGGAGGTCTGGTTGGTGACAGGGAGGTCTGGTTGGTGACAGGGAGGTCTGGTTGGTGACGGGGAGGTCTGGTTGGTGACAGGGAGGTCTGGTTGGTGACAGGGAGGTCTGGTTGGCGACGGGGAGGTCTGGTTGGTGACAGGGAGGTCTGGTTGGTGACAGGGAGGTCTGGTTGGTGACGGGGAGGTCTGGTTGGCGACGGGGAGGTCTGGTTGGTGACAGGGAGGTCTGGTTGGTGACAGGGAGGTCTGGTTGGTGACGGGGAGGTCTGGTTGGTGACGGGGAGGTCTGGTTGGTGACAGGGAGGTCTGGTTGGCGACGGGGAGGTCTGGTTGGTGACAAGGAGGTCTGGTTGGTGACAAGGAGGTCTGTTGGTGACGGGGAGGTCTGGTTGGTGACGGGGAGGTCTGGTTGGCGACGGGGAGGTCTGGTTGGTGACAAGGAGGTCTGTTGGTGACGGGGAGGTCTGGTTGGCGACGGGGAGGTCTGGTTGGTGACAGGGAGGTCTGGTTGGTGACAAGGAGGTCTGTTGGTGACAGGGAGGTCTGGTTGTGACGGGGAGGTCTGGTTGGCGACGGGGAGGTCTGGTTGGTGACGGGGAGGTCTGGTTGGCGACGGGGAGGTCTGGTTGGTGACGGGGAGGTCTGGTTGGTGACAGGGAGGTCTGGTTGGCGACGGGGAGGTCTGGTTGGTGACAAGGAGGTCTGTTGGTGACAGGGAGGTCTGGTTGGTGACGGGGAGGTCTGGTTGGCGACGGGAGGTCTGGTTGGTGACAGGGAGGTCTGGTTGGTGACAGGGAGGTCTGGTTGGTGACAAGGAGGTCTGTTGGTGACAGGGAGGTCTGATTGGTGACGGGGAGGTCTGGTTGGCGACGGGGAGGTCTGGTTGTTGTCTGGTTGGTGACAGGGAGGTCTGGTTGGTGACAGGGAGGTCTGTTGGTGACGGGGAGGTCTGGTTGGTGACGGGGAGGTCTGGTTGGTGACGGGGAGGTCTGGTTGGTGACAGGGAGGTCTGGTTGGCGACGGGGGAGGTCTGGTTGGTGACGGGGATGTCTGGTTGGTGACAGGGAGGTCTGGTTGGCGACGGGGAGGTCTGGTTGGTGACAAGGTCTGTTGGTGACAGGGAGGTCTGGTTGGTGACGGGGAGGTCTGGTTGGCGACGGGGGAGGTCTGGTTGGTGACGGGTAGGTCTGGTTGGTGACGGGGAGGTCTGGTTGGTGACGGGGAGGTCTGGTTGGTGACAGGGAGGTCTGGTTGGCGACGGGGAGGTCTGGTTGGTGACAAGGAGGTCTGTTGGTGACAGGGAGGTCTGGTTGGTGACGGGGAGGTCTGGTTGGCGACGGGGAGGTCTGGTTGGTGACAAGGAGGTCTGTTGGTGACAGGGAGGTCTGGTTGGCGACGGGGAGGTCTGGTTGGTGACGGGGAGGTCTGGTTGGCGACGGGGAGGTCTGGTTGGTGACAGGGAGGTCTGGTTGGCGACGGGGAGGTCTGGTTGGTGACAAGGAGGTCTGTTGGTGACGGGGAGGTCTGGTTGGCGACGGGGAGGTCTGGTTGGCGACGGGGGAGGTCTGGTTGGCGACGGGGAGGTCTGGTTGGTGACGGGGAGGTCTGGTTGGTGACAGGGAGGTCTGGTTGGCGACAGGGAGGTCTGGTTGGTGACGGGGAGGTCTGGTTGATGGCAGGGAGGTCTGGTTGGCGACAGGGAGGTCTGGTTGGTGACGGGGAGGTCTGGTTGGTGACAGGGAGGTCTGGTTGGTGACAGGGAGGTCTGGTTGGCGACAGGGAGGTCTGGTTGGTGACGGGGAGGTCTGGTTGATGGCAGGGAGGTCTGGTTGGCGACAGGGAGGTCTGGTTGGTGACAAGAAGGTCTGGTTGGTGACGGGGAGGTCTGGTTGGTGACAGGAAGGTCTAGTTGGTGACAGGGAGGTCTGGTTGTTGTCTGGTTGGTGACAGGGAGGTCTGGTTGTTGTCTGGTTGGTGACAGGGAGGTCTGGTTGGTGACAGGGAGGTCTGGTTGGCGACAGGGAGGTCTGGTTGGTGACAGGGAGGTCTGGTTGGTGACAGGGAGGTCTGGTTGGTGACAAGGAGGTCTGTTGGTGACAGGGAGGTCTGGTTGGTGACAGGGAGGTCTAGTTGGTGATAGGGAGGTCTGGTTGTTGTCTGGTTGGTGACAGGGAGGTCTGGTTGGTGACAAGGAGGTCTGTTGGTGACAGGGAGGTCTGGTTGGCGACAGGGAGGTCTAGTTGGCGACAGGGAGGTCTAGTTGGCGACAGGGAGGTCTGGTTGGTGACAGGGAGGTCTGGTTGGTGACAAGGAGGTCTGGTTGGTGACAGAGAGGTCTGGTTGGTGACAGGGTGGTCTGGTTGATGACAGGCAGGTCTGGGACGGAGACATGCGCGTCGCCGCTAGTCGAGGGGTCTGTGCGATGACCCGAGGGGTACCTGGTGCCCGGTGAGGTCAGCTGGTGGCCTATCTGATGCCGGGTCTGTGAAGTGGCGGTGGGCGAGAGGCCGGGGCGGACCGTCAGATGAGCGGCGACGAGTTCGTCTGCCGTGCCGGGACGGTAAACAGTCCCGACGCCGGCTGGGTACGTTGTGACGCGTGGCCTCAGCAGCGTGTCCAAGTTCATGCTCACTTACGTGATAAATGCAATTCGTTTTTTTAAATTTTGTCCTCAAATTTGACTAAAAATGTCCAATGGTATATATGGTATTATATATGTACTTGCATAAAACCATCCGTCACATGGCGCCCCTATTGATACCTTCACACTGAACGGATGTGAACGCCATTTTCATGGGGAAAAGGAATGGAGTAGAAGTGGCTGAGCTATGCTAGAGTGTCTACCAATCCATTGTAGGGGAGACCGGGGTCAAATGTAACAGTTTTTACATTTTCGAGTCAGGAGCGAAAACGTTTTGCGCTGGAGAACACTTTGTTGGATTTTCACAAACCTTGATGTTTTGCCCTTGCTGCGTATGTGAAAATATTTCTAAATACATACCCTAAGGTGTCGAACTTTTGGTTTAAAAAGTCACTTCAGGTGTTACAATTGACCCCATGTACGGGGCAATTGTAACAGCACCCGGGGTCAATTGTACCATGTTAACGAATGCTGCGGTGAAAGCCACTTTTATCGAAAACAACTTGTATTGAAAAACAATTGTATCTTACTCTCTGAGCTCTTCCTGGAATACAAATCACAGCTCCACCTTTCTCAGGACAAAACCCAACACCACATCATAAAAATGCGATTACGTAACGGATCAAAGCTCTTGCACCCGTAGGTCTTTCTGGATTCAAAAGCACAGCTTCTCAGGCTAAACAAACTAACTAGCAGGGCTCTGAGACCTAAAACACTTCTTGACTATTTGTACTGAAGTAGGGCAAAACATCAAACATCACAACTCGAAACATTTCCAATATCTGTGACGCTCGGTCTGTGGTCGCCTACTCGGTGTCCGATTCACAGTTTTCACATATGTACGCCTCATACTTTTCGACAGCGGTACACGCCTCGTGGGCCCACATCGCGCACATCTCGCACCGGATCCACCTTTCTTTAGATCGACTGGTATTAAAACTCTCGACGCACACAAGGCAGAAAACTTCTTCAGCGTCATCACTACTGCTTGCCCTGCGGGTGGACTTCCGAGCCCTCTTGCCACCGGCCTTCTTCGTCTTCTTCTCTTCGTGCTTGTCCATGCTGAGGTTGAGCTTTTTCGGTGCTTGTTTGCGTTTCTTTCGACTCTGTTCTAGCTCGATCGCTCTCTTCTCTGGCGTATCTGTCAGAATTGCAGCCTTTCGCTTCCTCCGTCCCGTACTGATGCTTTTCCTTGGGCCTGCCTTGGGCAGAGGCCGAATGTCTTCAGGGGTGAGCGGTGTCGAAGCGATCCCTGATAGACCAGGCTGTTCGATCGCTGATGGACCAGGCTGTTGGCTCTCCGATGGACCAGGCTGTTGGATTCCCGATGGACCAGGCTGTTCGATATCCGATGCACCAGGCTGTTCCATCGCCGATGGACCAGGGTGTTCGATTCCCGATGGACCAGGATGTCCGATCACCGGTGGATCAGCCTGTCCGATACCCGATGGCTCAGAATCTGCAGGATGTGCTATGTCATCTGTGGTCTCGCCTTCGGATGTATGGCTGGCGGAGAGTGCAGTCAGTTCCGTTCTGGGTCGGTCTGTAACGTTGCTTGGTGCAAAGTCTTCGTTGGTGAATATGTCTGGATTGTACGGACTGATGCCTGTTGTCCGGAAGCCACTCCGGATGTTCTTTGGGGTAAACGCCGATACCCAGGCCTCCGCAGCGATCTGTGGGATGTCGTAGATGCTGGCAGTTTTTCCTGGATTGCTTCTCATCCACGCATCCATGTGAGTAGATATGCTTCTCTTAAACGGGCCGTACACGCTTCTGTCCAGGGGCTGGAGGCGGTGGGAGCAGTGAGGAGGAAAGGAGAGCATAATTACTCCGCTGTCCTTGGCCAGGTCTAGGACTTCCACACTGAGATGGGACACGTGGTTGTCGAGCAGCAGCAACACCGGTGACTCGGGCGTCGACTTCACATGTAGGATGAAGTGCTTCATGAAGGTCACGAAGTGCTCGAAGTCATCCAACCAGACTTGTTTGCAGTGCCAATACAACCCACCGGTCCACCACGAACAAACCATTCGTGGTATCGGACTCTTGGAAACACGAACATCGGTGGCACAGTGTTGCCCATTGCGCTAGTAGCAGCACACATGGTAACGAGATGTCCCCGCTCTCCCGAGGTGAGTCCTCCCACCTGTTTCACGCCTTTCCCAGCCACCACTGCCGTCGGCTTCTGCACTGTCGTACAGCCAGTTTCATCAAGGTTCCATATCTTTGACGGATCAAGTTCGTGTCTTGCGAGGACGATCCCCAGCTTATCGAAGAAGTTCTTCACGTTCTCACGATTGAAGCTGGTTGCACGTGCCAAACTGGTGGCCTGCGGTGACCTAATGGCGAGCTGCGGGTTCCGCTTCAGAAAGGAGTTGAACCAGTCGACTCCTGCTCGTCTCTGATCCGTCCAGGAACTGGGAACTTTCATATCTCGGGACATCGCGCACTGGTAGGCGAGAACCCTGACCTCCATCGGCGTCAGACCAAAAAACGCCTCCGATGATTTGAGTAGATAGTCAGTGAGTATCTTCTCATCGCCTGGTGAAAAGACCTTGTTGTGCGGGTTGTAGCCGACTGTGATATCCATTCCTTCTTTCTTCTGTTTCACGTAACGAGACAACGTCACATGACACATTCCATACTGGGCTGAGGCTTTTCTCACCGTCAACCCGCCTTCCATAACCGCGGCAACAGCTTCCTGGGCTGTCTCCAGGCGGGTCCCGCGGTCAGAAGTTCGTTCTCGAGAGCGAGGCATCGTCTGAAAATCGGAAACATTCATTGACCAGCGCCCAACGACATTCTGTAGTAAATGCATACTTAATAGTATGGCCATAGGGGTCAATTGTAACACTGTTACAATTGACCCCAGCAAAAATGTTACAATTGACCCCGCCAAGCCGCGCCATCTTAGAGACGAAACTGATGCAAAACACGGCAGCGTGGGCGGCAGCTACGGCGCTACATTTTTGGCTAATTAGCCCCACTCCGCTCAATCAAACTCTTAGATCCATATCTAGTGAGATACGTGAATGAGCTAATAATTAAACAAAATCATCAAATTTACAACACACCCTCAAAAACACATAATTGTGAACAGCACTCGACTCACTTGTCGCAACGGCGTGAAACCCCGTGAGGAAAGGAAACAGCTGACTGTGCATATCCAGTACTGCCGCCAGCGCCATCCATCAGCGGGTTTCGGAACCATGGCTACTGTTACAATTGCCCCGTGTTACATTTGACCCCAGTCTCCCCTAATTGAGAGAACATTGATGACCTTGTAGACTGAGGTCCCATGGTTGCTAACACTGCACCAGCATAGGTCAAGTGTATTACATCTGGGTCTGAGCAAGGACTTAATCGGTTGGTTCAAGAGATGCTTCCCTTCCATGGGAGACAGCCTATTCAGTTCTTGACCAGCGATCTACAGCTGACCATAGTGCTGGAGCGATGTGCAGCTGTGCATAATGCTGGAGCGCAGACCATAGCGGAGAGTGCTGCATGGTTCTCACCTTGGCTGCGGGATCTGGCCCACTGGTGGAACAGCCACCAATCACCGGAATCTGGGACGGCCGTGATTCGCTGATGAAGCTGTTGGAGAGTGGCTGGCTCATCGGACCTGCTGAAACACATCACACCACCAGATTGGTAGCTAGTTGTTGCCCAGAGGTACATGTCCTGCCATCTTGCTTGCTTAGTTTGTTTTCCAGTACTTCAAATGTATTTTCTAAGTTATCCTACTTTCCAAAAGGTCTGAATAAAATTATATCCATGGCATCCGAAGATAAAATGATTGCCTTTCACTCATGCTAATTTGCAAAATGATGTGCTTCTAATAAAACTTCTTTTTAAAAATAAATTTGTCCACGATCCAATGAGTGCATCTGGATTTAACCTCATCATTTGACCTAGGGAATAACTGGTGATGCAATAACATGGTATGCATGCTAGTATTATATAAATATAGTTTTGTGATTAAGCTAAATATCTGTAGATGAATCTAGATATACTTCATGCATAAAAATGTCCTAATAACAACAGCAGAAGGTAGAAAATTAGGCAAAATTGCAGCATTATTTTACCAAGTACCTACCTCTCGACCATCTCCTGCCCCAGCCAGAAATTCCATTGTTCAACCTATGCATACTCTCCAACCAAAATTCAAAAGGTATGGTAAGGTAAGAAGAGCTGGCTACACACTAATTTATTCAAAACAATATTTCCATGTACATTAAATTTAAAAGAGGTCCCTGAATGCAGTACACTACAAATGGCATTTGTTTATCGTAGATTCACATACCTTGTAACTTCTTTTTGGGCTTTAGGGCGCATCGAATGCATAGGTCATATAGCTACCTTATAACTTCAAACAACATGCCATGATTGACATTATGACATAACTTCAAACAACCAGTCTGCTGAGAAGAACTGAGAACGACATACTGAGATACAACAATTCAATGTGCACAATACATAGAAATAGGCAAAATTGGAGCTGAAAATATCGCCGGAAGTGTAAGCATGGCAACACAATTGTGTTGCCTGTTTTACCAGTTTTGCCAGCTTTTACAGGCCAAGCTTAGTTGGCATGACAAAAGTGTTTATGTTGAAAACCCAAGTCCTACTTTGGGTGTTATTACACACATGCATTTAAGAAATACTTGCTAAT
The DNA here is from genome assembly GCA_034440615.1 of Ashinkailepas kermadecensis. Lineage (NCBI taxonomy): Eukaryota > Metazoa > Arthropoda > Thecostraca > Neolepadidae > Ashinkailepas > Ashinkailepas kermadecensis. The sequence goes on along the minus strand of JAOTOM010001391.1, from coordinate 6,058 downwards.
TGCTTCATTCACCACTCATTATCGGTCTGGATGACCTCACCTCACGACAACGACAAACAGAAAGTACTGCAGTAGGAGCATGGGCAAGGCTATTTCATAGGCTATGGGTTCAAGATAGGCTCCGCCCAGGGGTGGTCCATCAGCCGTGGCGCCGCCAAGCGGCAAAATGAAATAGCCTTGGGCTCCGCCCATCATCGAGCAGCTGGAATCCAAGACCCGCCTGAACGCCGTCGCGGCCCGCCTCGATCATAGCCAGTGGCGTACCGAAGGGGGAATCGAGGGAAGTTCCCCCTGGGAGGCTGTGGTGCCCAAAGAATCGCGCCGGGGTTCAGAAAAATTGCGCCAGGCTCCTTAAAAAAACGCTGAATCTCCGAGAAAAAAACCGAACCACGGCCCCTAGAAATCACATTGAAGGCCCCCAAAAGTCTTGTTTATGGTTTCTTGGGTGGTTTTCGAAGCACTTTATGCACGATCACGGCTAATGGCGCCGTCCACACTGTTTCGCCGGTGGGCCGCGGGATTGGCAAATGTCCCCATTTTCCATTAACATTTTCCCCAAGGTGTGCATTTTTACAATGGAATTTCCGTAGTTTAATTTCCAAATGGGCAGAAATGAAAGCTTTTCTTAGTATATTAACTCCGATTCTCATCACACTGACCGCCTGCCGCATACAAAGGGGCACAAGTGGGCTGCAGGTTGATGATGCCAAGCTGTCTATCCTCACACTGGCGGATCCAGGGGGGGGGGGGAATTCCGGCCATGCCCCCCCAAGCGCTTCAAAGGGGGGCCATAGTGTCTTTTGCCCCCCCAAACCAACAAAAGTACGACACCACATGGGAAGCACTACACCACGAGATCACACCATATTACGCGGCACAAGTCCACAGCACTAGACAGTATGCTACACGACCAGCCGACACCTACCGGTACTGGCATTGTCCAGCAAAGGCGCCAATCAGCTGTAATGCGTCTAAAGGTTATTGACCTCGTGGACAATGGCGCTCGTTGTGTACAAAATGTATCCGTGTTTGTTCACCAATAGAAACACAAATAATGGATCGAAGACCGTATTTTATTCAAAGTTGACTCCGAAATGTATGAGCATGATGTTGACATGAAGGAACATAGGATTGATGAACCAGCTCATCAGTTAGGTGATTATTTTGATTGTATTGCATTTTGCCGTAATCAGGTGGACTTTGCACACTTTGGCGCCTTGACCGGACAGGTGGAGGACTTTTCTCTTGAATGTCATTTTCCGCTTACAGCGCCATGGCACCAAAAGCGTGACTTAGCGCTGTAGCCAGCAACCGCCAATTGGTAGATCGTTTTCAGGGATTGTAGATATTTTCATCTCAGTTCATCAAAAGCATGATCTCAGTTTACTTGCGTCCATTTATATATGTGTACATATTCAGATACCAGGAACCACCTCCAAAAAAACAACAACAGAATGACCATTATCATAGCCATGATCCAAACTGTTTTGGTGGCGGTTCCTTCTCTCAAAAACAAGAACAAAAGTAGCATGGAACAGTGCAAACGGATACGTGAAATATTGTAATACAAATACTCCAGTTCTACTGTACGCTTGCAAAAATGTTTACGAGGTCACTGGCGGATCTAGCCCACCGGTTTGGGGGGGCCAACTTTCGGTTTTCGGTGTCAGACGCAATGTTTTAACCTCGGCAAAGGTTACTGCATTTTAATTGACTTCTGTTGGTTTCGGGGGGCCAAAAGACACTATCCCCCCCCCCTTTTAAGCGCTTCGGGGGGGGGGGGCATGGCCGGAATGGCCACTCCCTGGATCCGCCAGTGAACATGCAAACCCACCAGTTATCTCTTATTCAGGATATAAATACATACCTCCTCTTGCTATTCTTCTTGAAAAAATAAGTCAATGTAGCCTGTCTCTTCATCTTAGCAACCCCAACACCAACATACGAAGCATGCTGCTCAACTGGGCTCAACTGGTCACTCGCACAAAACATCCTGTTCAAATTCCGCTTTCGAAATCTGGCTCACTGGGTCCGCTTGCCCGTTACTGGCTAAACAAACTTCATGAACCTATCTGACGAAGGAATAATGAAACTGCTGAATTCGTCATCTCTTGCTGTAAGCAGAACTTCAACAGCATATAACCCAAGGCTATAGAACACCATAGAACCCTCGATGTGTCAGAATCTACTATGCTACCATATTGTGCTTCCAAACAATTATAACAAATTACCTTTAAAATTGGAGATTATTTCACCCTGAACGCTATTTTTTTAACCTCAGCAAAGGTTACTGCATTTTAATTCAGTTTACTTTTGTTGGTTTGGGGGGGGGCCAAAAGACACTATGGCTCCCCCTTTGAGGCGCTTGGGGGAGCCATGGCCGGAATGCCCCCCCCCCCTGGACCCGCCAGTGGCTCCATGGGCGTAAGTTTCTGAAAATTATTGGGGGACCAGTGACGCACCTATATTTGCGTCAAGGGGAGGGGGGCAAGCGTATTTGGAGGGGGTCCAACTACTCAATAAAGTCTTCCGATTTCGACCACTATTTTGCCAAAGGGGACCTTATTAAATAAAATAATTAGTGATCGACTGAATTATCCTGTGGAGGGGCCTAATCTACCACAATCGTTTCTATCTACTATCTGCACTATCTACAACAGTGATGGAAAGGAGGCCATCCTGGACACCACAGGTATTCAGTGCACATGGTGATGATTCTGATACCTGCACGGCGAAGGTTGAACACAATATACCCGGGGATGCATGTGTCCATTTGCAAATTGAAGAAATGTGAAGATAAAACCTCACAATTGCATCCAATCGAATTCTTTCTTTTCAAGTTTAATTTTTGTTTTGCAAATGCAGTTCGATGTGCCTTTTCTTCCTGATAAATGACCTGATGTTCTAAACCGCCCAAAATGATTTCCAAGTCTCGCCGTTGTGGGCTAGTTGGTTGTATTATCATGTTCACCACGTACCGTCTGTCCTCTGATAATCGACTAACAAGTTATCTCTGCTGGAGGAATGTAATAGAGTTGGGCGCTGTATAACCTACGCAGTTGATGCGCCCCTAAACCCCAATAACAACAACAACAGGAATGTGATAGACTCTCGCCAAGAGGACCCCTCGGGATCTTGGCGTGTGCGACGGGTATTTTCGTTGAACTTCCTCGCAGCGGAGCCGCCACGGTCTTATACCAAGCATTATATTAGCGTTGACGATATGTGGACAGCAACGACGTGGGGACACTTACGCAGTCGACCTCAAAATCATTGCAACCACGCTGTGATAGGAAACTAGATTAAACGCGTAGATATGATGTTTACAGTATTGTGCACGCGCAACTGCGAAGTTGGAACGTGAATTTGGCCAAGAATGTAGCCGGTTGGGCGACCGACCGCCCCCCCTGTCTTGAACTACGGACCCATGGTGTGGCTGGAAGGGCCGGTCCAGGAGCCCATACGTAGTCGTCGACTGGATCACCATGGCAAAGATGAAAGGGCCGGCAGCACGCTTTATGGTCTCCGAGGCTGTTGTCACGCTGAGCTTAGGGGTACCAAAAATTCACGCCCGGACCATGCAAATCACGCTAGGTGCACGATGGGTCGTACCGTTCCCCAACAGTATCATTGGAACACAAATGAAGCCGGGGAAACGAAAAACAATCCGGACATGGATAATCACTCTGGGGTCCCAGCAATGACACCAAAAGCATCCAAAACGTATTGGACACCCACAAAGTGTCGAGGTCGCTAAAACTCGCGCTAGGATCCAAGCAAATGACGTCGGGACACAAAAGATTACATTGGACTAAAAGAGTCGCGTCGCAGCCTTTGAAAATCTCACTGGGGACCAAAAGGTCGCGCCTGGACCCCAAAGGTTGCAGCTGCCCCAAAATCAATTATCAACCGGAATGTCACTCTGCGCCGAAAAAATTGCACCTGGAGACCGAAGAATCGTACCAGGACCCAAAAATATCACATACGGACCTTTAATAAAATATAACTCGATGTCCAAAAGTTCACACCGGGACTCGATCGAATCGACCCCAGCACCGGAAAATTAAGAACAGGTCCGGAGAAAAAAACAGGCCCGAAAATCTGCAAATGGAACCGACAAGATCGCGTTGGGGTCACAGCTAAGTACAACGCAAACTCGAACCGGTCCCACCAAATTTCGCGCTCGGACCCACAATTCCAATCGGTAGTACCAAAAATTTGGTCTGGGCATCAAAAATTACCGTCGGGGCTACCAACAATTGGCGTCTAGGGCCCAACATAGGCACCGTGTGACCCCCAAAGTCGCATCGGTATCCGAAAAATAAAGCCGGAGCCCTCCAAAATAAGGAGGGATTCCAAAAAAAATGTTCGTGTCAGGACAATGGTTCTGGAGTATCGAACATGTCATCAGATACCTTGACAAATCGCGTACGGCATCGAAAAACATACCGGAGCTGGAAGAAAATCGAGGTGAGATACAAAAACATGCCGCTAGGGACTCGAAAAATCAGGCCGGGATTCGGAATTTAAAGAAAATTCAGAAGACATCCACAAAAATCGCGTTGAGCCCAGATAACTGGGGTTGGGTCCCGGAACCACGCGCCTGGGCGCGATAAGTCGCGTTAGTACCCAGCAAAAATCGCACCGAAGCCCCAAAATCGTACTGGGGCCCCACAAATGTGCGTCAGAAGCCCCAAATAAACACAGCGGGACCCTAAGAGCACAACGGGGAACGAAAATGCGACTTGCCCTCCAAAGCGCAGTCTCGCAAAAAGCGACAGGGCCCGAAAACATGCGTTGTAGCCATAACTATATATACCAGGAACTCTAAAAAAAAACAAACAAAAAACACCGGAAGCTCTCAAGGCACACAGGGACCATACGACCACACAAGGGCCTGAAAAGAGGCTGGGGCCGCAAAAAGCAACATGGTCCCAAAACGAACAAAAATACCGGGCACTAAGTAAACACATCGAGATCTTTGAAAGCGCCCGGACAACTAAAAAAATATTCGGTGCGCAAAAAAGCAACAAACCCTAAAATGAGCAGTGGTTTCGAAAATGCGTTGGAACTCTAACACAAATGGATTGGAGCCCTAAGACACATCCGTAGACGAAGAAATACGAAGCGGGTCCAAAGAAGTACACTCAGGCAGGGCCTCGGTCGGTAGCCAACCTGGAAGCATGTTTAATCAAAGAGATGAGGCGCATCAAAGCTCAGCTGGTATCCGTATTTTTTCACCATAAAATATGGGAAGTAGGGAACTGATAATCGAATTTAATTAATCGAAATTTCGCAGCGAACGCCCATACGAAGCATTTTATCACGTCAGATATGGCGCAAGTCTATCATGTGGCAGCAATTAGCAAAGCGTAGGACGCCCAGCAGAATCCGTAGCATCGCAGAAGTGTGGCGAATGCGCCGAATGCGCAAGATGGGTATGCACGTGCACTAACGTTGGCGTCGTGGCGACCGGGCACTATGAACTGGAATGTCTGAAATTGGTAAATTTTACATTTTATAGTGAGTTGTGTAGGTGTAATTTCAGCAGTGCGAGGTGACTTATCAAGGGATACCAAAAGAATACATTCGAACAGGGTGGGGAGCTAGGTTTGAAATCCGACGAATCAGAAACGATAGTGGTAGATTAGGCCCCTCCACAGGATAATTCAGTCCATCACTAATTATTTTATTTAATAAGGTCCCTTTGGCAAAATAGTGGTCGAAATCGGAAGACTTTATTGAGTAGTTGGACTCCCTCCAAATACGCTTGCCCCCCTCCCCTTGACGCAAATATAGGTGCGTCACTGGTCCCCCAATAATTTTCAGAAACTTACGCCCATGGAGCCACTAGCGGATCTAGGGGGGCATTCCGGCCATGGCTCCCCCAAGCGCCTCAAGGGGGGCCATAGTGTCTTTGCCCCCCCCAAACCAACAAAGGTAAACTGAATTAAAATGCAGTAACCTTTGCTGAGGTAAAAAAATAGCGTTCAGGGTGAAATAATCTCCAATTTTATAGGTATTTTGTTATAATTGTTTGGAAGCACAGTATGGTAGC
>JAOTOM010001390.1:0-67008 GCA_034440615.1 Ashinkailepas kermadecensis | reverse complement strand
AGGTAATTGTTCACACCGCTTATCACGCCGGCTGCCGCGTTTTAGTTGTTAGTAGCGGGTTAGTCTAAGCATGCCATGCAGGGTTGTCAGTTGGGTTAGTACGGTGTTTTGCAATTCGGCTCTTCTATGTCCGCTGTACCTCTGGGTAGCCGTTTACGTTATGAGTTGCTGGCAAATCGGCTCATCTACGTCCGATGGCTCCTCTGGGTAGCCGTTTTACGTTATGCTAATTTTTGTTTTAATTTTTTGTTTATGTTTTCCAAAAGCAAGTCGGTTCATCTACTTCCGACGGCACCGCTAGGTAGCCATTTATTTCTAATTGAGAAGCAAATCGGCTCATGTGCGTCCGGCGCCATGCGGGAATGGCTATTTACGTGTTTCCTTCGAGTGTTTCGCGGTCATGCATTGCGAGTTGATGTGAGTGTTGGTGGTGTGGTGCCTACAATGCCCCTGCTAGTTGTGTGGCATACAGATATTCAAATAGCAATTGAAGGAGTTCTGGGTGCTTGTCACCGAGAAGCGATGGAAGCGATAGGGTGATGCCCTCTTTTTGGCAGAATGCCTTAAGTGGTTGTCTTTGGGAGCTAAAGCTACTACATTCTAGCAGGATGTGGCTTATGCTTAACGTGGTGTTGCAGGTGCCGCAGTGTGGTGTTGTATATTGGTCACCCTCTAATTGAGGCTGTGTTAGTTTTGTGCAACCGGTTCTAAGTCTAGTGAGGATGACATCTTTTTGTCGGTGAGATTGATTTGATGAGTTCCATGTACCTATTGTTGGTTTAATGGTGTGGGTGTGGTTGGATTTGTGTTGTGTTGAGTTGTGTTGTGTCCATTTGTTCTGTTGATGTTGGCGAATGTGGCGTTGTAGGAGTGCTTTGCAGTCGTCTACCGAATATTCCATGCTAGGGTAAGTGTTCAATGCTAAGGCTTGCTTTGCGAGCCGGTCTGCTTCTTCGTTACCTGGGATGTTGGCGTGGCCCGGAATCCAGAGGAAGGAAAAGTTCGTATTTACGTTATGGGCCACGAGTTGTTGGATTCTATCAATGAAGTGATGTGGACAGTCGTGGGTGTTAGTAATTGACTGGAGGACAGATTTGGAGTCTGAGCAAATTACTACGTTTCTAGCTTTACGTCTCATGAGAATGGTGATAGCGGCCAAAATGGCCATTGCTTCAGCGGAGTAGATGGAGAAGTTATCCGGTAGACGCTTTGAAAGTCTGAGACATGGTCCAGTGATGCCGATGCCTACCTTTGCCTCGTGTTTCGACCCATCCGTGAATACCAATGATTTTTGTTTGTTGTCATCGGCGAACTTGTGGAAGAGGCCAAGAATTTCTGCCGATGTGATAGTGGATTTCTTTTCCGAGATCAAGTACTCAACCTTTGGTTGACTGAAAGTCCAAAATGGCCTAGTGGGCGGTCGAGTTGCAGTGGATGGCATTGCGAAGTTTAGATCTGAGAGAGCCGTGGAAATTTGAATGCTATATGGTGGAAGCTTGCGCGCAAATCGGCTCTTGTCGTATCTATCAGGCGTAAAGCAGCGCTGTGCTGGATGATTTTTGATGGACTTGACTTTGATGTGGTAGCGGCACAGCTGTTGTGTCCTCCGGTCGTGGAGTAGGGGCGTGTTTGAGTCCACTAGTAGACTGGCTATCGGTGTGGTGCGTAGGGCACCTGTGGCTGCTCTGATGCAGCTGTTTTGGATGATTTCTAATTTTCGGCTCTGGCTTTCTGAAGTAGTGGCAAAAATGATGTTGTATTCTAGGATGGGTCGTATGATTGATGTGTACAGTCGCAGTAGTGTTTTCCTGTCTCCGCCCCAGTCTGTGCCTGCAAGTGCTCGGAGTATGTTGACGCGCTTCGCACATCGCTTTGAGATGGTGGTGATGTGGGTGTTGAACCGAGTTTTTCGTCTAAATGTACTCCTGAGAATTTGAAGCATGTCACCTGGTCGATGGCTTTGCCATCGATTTTAAGTAGAGTTTTGGGTGTTGGGCGGAGACGACTATGTGTGACGGTGGCCGATTTTTTCTGCGGACAGGGTTAAGCCCCAAGTTTTGCGCCACTTTGCAATGTGGTCTAGTCCTGCTTGAATGATTTTTTTCAGCTTTAAGGAAGCATTGTGATGTTGTCCAAATGGCTATGTCGTCCGCGAAAAGTGAGTACTGAAGTGAAGTGTCAGTGTGGTCAGCAAGTATGTCGTTGATCATGATGATGAAGAGGCTCGGTGAGAGCACGCTCCCCTGAGCCAGGCCCTGCTCCTGCGTTGTGGTGTTTGATGTGACACTGCCGCATCGGACCTTAAGGTTCCTGTCTCTAAGGAAGTTGAGAATAAAGTGTGCCATGTGTCCGCGTAGGCCTATCTTGTGGAGTTTGTGTGCCAGTGCGGATTTGTGTACTCGGTCAAATGCGGCAGTGATGTCCAAGTAGGCAGCTACTGTTGTGCGTTTGATGCGTAGACCACTTTTTATGTCATGCACTAATCTAATGAGATTGTCTGTGGTTGATTTTTGACGCTGGAAGCCGCACTGAAATTCGTCGAGCAGGTCGTTGTGTTTCAGAAATTGCCTCAATCGTGTGTTGACCATGCGTTCGACTAACCTGCTAGCACAGCTAGTGAGTGAGATGGGTCTATAACCTTTTGGGGTGGAGTGATCTTTGTGCGGCTTTGGCAATGGAATGACTACGCTCTCCCGCCAGGATGCGGGAAACGTGTCGCTGTCGTACAGTTCATTTATGGCCGCTAGTAGGTACGTTAGAGAGTTTTTGCCAAGTCGTTTAAGAAACTGGTAATGGATGTCGTCCGGCCCGACCGACGTGTTTCCACACTTGCTGAGGGCAAGGTGTAATTCGTGCATAGTAAACGACTGATTGTAGATATCTCTATTGCTAGAGCTGAAATTTGCTTTGGAGGCAAGGGCGTCTAGAGAGCTTACTATAGTGGTGTCGTAGTTGCTGTTGCCAGATGCGCTGGCGTAGTGTAGTTTAAAGTGGTCTACGACGGTTGTGGGTCAGTGATGTGCTGTCCTTTCACCGTCAGCTGGGGGAATGGGCCTGGTGGTGGGCGTTTCAGGCTGAAACGCTTCATCAGGTCCCAGATTCTGCCGGTAGGGGTGAACCTATTGAATTGAGAAGCAAAAGACTGCCAACTGTTCTGTCGCGCTGTTCGAATTGTGTACCGGCAGTGTTTTTGAGATTGTCTGTATGCTGAGAGGTGTGCTTCGCACACGCATCTTTTGAATTGTTTGTGGGCACGGCGCCGTGCTGCGATTGCCCTTTGACAGTCCGGAGTCCACCATGGCGTAGATGCCTTTTTCCTAGGTTTGTTACTTTTTGGGACTGAGTCTCGTGCTGCTGAGCTGATGGCCCTTAGGATTGTCTCGATCTTACTGGTCTCTGGAGTTGTTAGGTTGAGGTCCACCTGTTCCTCGAATTTAGCCCAGTCCGCTCTTTGCAAGTTCCAAGATTGTCTAAATAGCTTTGTGTGGTGGATAGCGTCCGTGCTGAGCCTAATTGAGATTGGGTAGTGGTCGCTCAGCCCCGGAACGTCTGAAACTGACCAGTCAAAAAGTGAGCTAAGTCGTTGGGAGCAGCACGTTAAGTCAATGCAACTGTCCGATCCTCCTAAGGTCGGGTTGTAGTGGGTGGCGGCCCCGGTGTTAAGAGGTACTAGGTTGTGGTTCGAAATAAACTGGTGAATTTCGCGTACTCTAGTGTCATATGGTCGCTTCCCCAGGAGGGGTGTTTAGCATTAAAGTCTCCCATAAGGAGAACTGGTGGAGGGGCCTGAAGCAGCAAGTCGCTCAGCTCCTGTGGTGTGGGGGTTTTAGCTGACGGCGAGATGTATAGTGAAATGAATGTGGTTTGGCAATGGGCAATTTTGAGGCTGACTGCTACGCAATTCAGGGGAGTAATTTACGTTACTCGACGGTGAGGTATGCTGTTTGAAATGAGTATGGCTGCGCCCCATTTCCTATTTGGGCCGTTTACGTTGTCGACGTGCCAAGTGTAATCTGGGATTTTGTTCCAAGTGGAGTCAGAATCTCGAAAGTGAGTTTCTTGGAGCGCAGCTAGTAATGGTTTTTGTTGCAATAATTCAGATTTGAATTCTATCAACTTGCCTGGAAGGCCTCCGGTGTTCCACTGCAGAAAAGGTCCCATTGTCAAACGCGCTTAGTGACTGTTGGTGTTCCTATACCAGGGTGGTGTCGGTGTCGAGTTGGGGGAAAGGTTGAACCGGTGAACGGAGAGAGGGTTGGGAGGTGATGCAGGCAGGGGTGGTAACCTGGACCTGGTCGCACGGGTTCTGGGAGGTGATTGGGTAGAGTGGCGGCGTGATTTGCGCTTGGGAGGCGCGCTGGGTTCGGGTGGGATTCGTTGGTCTGGAGTGGTGGGTTCGACGGGCTTTGAAGGAGTGGTAGGTTCAGTCTGAGTGCTGGCCTCAGACGAGGATTTGGAGTGGGTTTGGGTGGGTGTGCAGGAGGTGGTGGGAGGTTCGGTTTGGCAGGAGGTGGTGGCCGTGGACTTGAGGGTTGTCTGGGTGGGTGTTGTGGTGGCCTTGGTTCTAGGCCTTGGTTTGGGCCGGCCGGATGGGTGTGGTAGGGGCCGAGGCCCTGGTGGAGGCAGTGGAGGGAAGGCTTCAGGGTGGCGAGGTGGGCCCTGGCCGGTTCGAGGAGGTGACGCGAAGGGGAATGGCCAGGTCCTGTGGGGGATGGGTGGGTACCCGTGGGGTATGGTGTGGGGACCATGTCTGGGTCTGATGTGTGTTGGCTGAGGGATGAGGCGGGGTGGATAGTGGGATGGTGGTGGGCATGGGCCGGGTCTGAGATGGGGTGGGAGGGGAAGAAGGCCCATTCCTCAGTGGGGTGGATGTGGGATGCCGGGACGCCGGTGGAAATGGTGTGTGAGTAGGCCGGGTCGAGGGTGAAGGGACTGTGGATAATGGCCAGGTCTGAAGTGGAGTGGGTGTGGGAGGAGGCCAGGTCCTGGGTGGGGTGGGGTGGGAAGGAGTGATGATCGGTGAGGTCGAGGGGCGGTGGGCCGGGGAGGTCGGGGATCGGTGGGGCGGTTGAGGCGAGGGTCGGAGGGGCGTTGAGAAGGGAGGTGTGTCGGGCTCCGGGAGCCGGCTGCTGGTGGGATGGTTGGGCGGCTGGGAGCTGGTGTTGGTGGGGGCGTGGGTTTAGGTGCGGAGAGCGTCGCTGCGTAGCTTCGCCCGTCGGTAGGTGCGGTGTCGAGAAGTGCAGTTGTGGCTGTGCGAGTGTCAGTGGTGGTGTGGCGTGTGGCACCCGATGTGTTGCCGCATACCGGCACACCTCCCTCTCGTATGCCCACTTGGGGCAGTCGGAGTCGGTGGCGGGGTGCAGCCCATCACAGCATGCACACTTCCTTTCGGAAGAGTTGCAGTCGGATGCCGCGTGGTGACCGGCGCACTGGCTGCATCTGGGAATTGGTGACGCGCATGCGCGTTCGCCATGTCCATAACGCAGACAGAACCGGCACCGTAGTGGTAGAGGCACGTAGAGGCGGACCTTGTAGGTTTTGTTGTGTATGTGTACGTGTGATGGTATGTGTGGTGAGTCGAAGGTCAGTAGTATAATTTTGTGAGTCGAGCGTGCCTCCCGCTTAAGTTGGCTGATTGTGGTTGTGGCGTTCAGGAGGGCTGAGGCGTCGAATAGTGCGGCGATGCTGTCAAGTGGAAAGTTATCCAGCTCTGGGGTGCGAATGTAGCCCCGGCTGGTGTTCAAGGCGTGGTGTAACGTGAAGGAGCAGCGCTGGTTGTTAAAGGTGGTTGTGGTCAGTAGGGTTTGTGTGTCCGCGCTGCTCTGTGTTTCGACTAGGATGTGTGTGGTATGCTTGTGGACCTTGAAGTGTGTTGAATTAAGAAGGTGTCTGAGTGTCCTCTCGATAGTGAAAGGAGACTCCTGCGTGATGTTGTGTCCTGTTTCTGTGTACATACTTACTAGGTAGGTGCCTTGTGTGGTGCTGGCGGCAGACGCCATGGTGGGTAAGGGTTTGGTCCCACCCCCCGCAAGTGTCCCTCCTGACTGAAGAATTGCCCGGATTCGTTGCACCCTGGACCGAGCTTTCGCTCGGTCCATGCCCCGGCCGCAATGGCCCAAGACAGTGGGCTCGTCACCGTTAGGTTTCCTCCGGGGGTAAAGGTTAGTTGGGAGACAGAGAGTAGTTGGGGATATGGTGAGGGAGGTTTTCCTTCTAGATTCGCAGGAGTGCTCCTCTAGGGTCCCTGGATCTCTTCGTGTCTTGGCTGCTTCTGCTGCCACAGGTTTGTCTTCGCCTCAAACCTTGGACCTTCCTGGATCTCTTCTTGCTTCTTGCTTGCAAAAAGCGACTGGGTGACTAAGATCACTTAGTCGCTTTTTTGACTGTCATTACATGACTAGGGGGATTTAAGGACTAGGTGACTGTCATTACAGACTAGTGACTAGGTGACTAAGAGCACTAGGACAGCTTCATGGGAATTTAAGGGAAATGGTCCCTGACCTTGAAATACACAATAGGTTTGAGGAATTGCAAGAGAGGGAGAGTAATGCTAGTCGGGATGGAGGTGTGAGTGAAAAGGTAGCTAATGATAGTGAGAGGGAGGTTTTACTTCTAGAGGGCTCAAGGGGTATGCTGATCTGATATAATGCTACTGATACTGACTAGGTATATTGACCGTTCATTTTGTGGTAGGAACTCAAGCAGAAGGACTGCTTCCCAGGGTGTCCGAGTAAAGAATGTTGGGATATGCTAGAAGGAGTAATGCAGGAAAGTAGTAGGGGTGCAACAGTAATTGTGGATGTTGGTGTGAATGATGTAAGGAGAGGTAGAACTGAGGAAACAATGCAAGAGTACAGGGCTTGATAGGTATGTTAGCGAAAAGTCGGAGGAGAGAGGTGATAACATCCATCCTTCCGAGGGTAAGCGCAAGCATAACATGGTATTCCTTGACCATTGATCTGAATAGCAGGCTGGCCAAGATTTGCAAGAAGCATGGGGTAAGGTTCTTAGCTCTGTGGGGATATTCTTTGGGGAAAGAAATGTTTGCATTAGATGGGCTACACCTGATCATGATGGGAATGGAATTGCTCAGTAATAGACATTGTAACTAAGTCCATTTTGGACCAATTTTTCAAATGTGTTGAGCAGCCTAAACACGGTTATCCTCGTGTATGGTGGGATCTGGGCTGCGAGCTGATGCCAAACATTCAGCAGGCAAGGGTCGACACTCTGACATATGGCAACTCTGACATATGGCAACTCCTGCGAGGTTTGTTATGCTTAAGTCAGCATCGTCTCTCACGGCGCACCCGTCCGGCCGACCGATGCTGTGTCATTGTGACATGACACAATCAGTGGCGTCGCCACGAAATTCTTCCAGGGGGGGGGGCAATGTTGGAAGGGGGCCTCTTGCTCCCCGAAAGGGGCCTCCTATTTTTTAGGCTCTTTGTATGGTTCAAGAATGGGAAGCATGATTTCATATTGATGTCTTGTTTGTTCTTGGCATGGTGCATCATTTACGCAAAACGCAATAGCAATAATCCTTTTTTCGCTGAGAACTGGATCACTGGAGAAGTGCTGCCTGTCCCAAATTCATTGCCAAAACAAAGAACCGTCTCAGCTGGTGTGCTACGATGCGAGGTATAAGGTTGGCGCTACCGCATAACCGCTGAATATATAATATAACCAACTCTCTCGCTGCTTCATGCGCCAGTGCCGTGCTCTGTCCTTCGTCCTGGATGTCTCTCTCGTTACTTTTACCTGTCTTGTCCTGCTTCGATCTTGCCCCTCACTCAACATTACACAGCGCTCTGCCTTGCCATGCCATCTGCCTTGACGGGCCATCTGTCGTGCCACCTCCTCTGCCTTACAGTTGTTATCTGCTTCACAGATAACAACTGTACTTTGTTTGTTTGTTATCTCCCTCTGTCTCGTCGTGCCCGCTGCTCCGCGTGCCCTGTGCTGACCGATCCTGGTAAAAGTATTCAAAAGTTGCAGAAATATACACCGATCTGTTGCAAATTTGAGAGACATTCGTGCGACTACTTCGAAGATATCATGCCCATTTTTAACCTTCGATGTTTCGAAGGCTAAGTGGAATGTGCACGCGATATAGTTACACAAATGTGCAAAGTAGGCAAAACGTGTAACAAAGTATACAAGCGTGCAAATGTAATAACCCCGTTCTGATACTGCGATTACTCAGACATCGAATATACTTCAAACATTCCCATTGCTTCCAATAAATCGTGTCGTCTGGATGAGAAATCCGGTCTCAAAAGGTATCTAGTCATAGACCCGTGTTAATTTACGAATTCAAATAGCTCTGTTAATGTAGGGATGTAAGAAGTGTGATTATTCAGCTGAGCATGATGAGTTAGTCTCCCTGGCTATTTAGCCTCCGACAGGGGATGGGAATTCAAACCACTAAATGTTGCACCGATACATGTGCATCGTTGAGAAGAAAACGTTGATATAAGGGTACATTAATTGTAAAGCTTAATATTTAAGTATTCTCGAATTCGAACTACTGAAACATTGGATATGCGCATCAGTGTACACTGCTGATCCAGACTAATGCAGGTTGCAATACTAGTGCAAGGCAATTTTTACTGAGAGCGGCTTTCACATAGTACATGGGGGTAACAATGTTTTTTTTCAACAACTACACTGAACCCGTATTATGCTCGCTAATTCAAATACATCGATTCGAAACTTCCAGCTTGGAGACAGTAACAGGAACAGCGGGTCAGTGTTTAGTGCAGAGATACGGAAACCTGGAGCCGAGGCAGAGGGACAGCTGCGCCTTCAACTTTGAGGCTGGGAGTGGGGAGGGGTGACGCCCTCTCGAAGTTTGTGGTATGCAAAAGTGCGCATTTCGGAGCTTACGCCACATGCGACCTACATTTTCCACTGATATATCACGATAAATATGGCTGAGGCTATGCTATCGTTAAGACTTCTCTGGTGATCTGGCCGAATTATTTGAATATGGGAGAACCATTGGGCCAGATATGGATCAAATGCGATCGTAAGGAAGCTGAGACCCATCATCCTCAAATTGAGCGCGCATAGTGCAGGAGCGATATGTTCCCCATGCACCTGCGTATTTTCCCCATCAACTATTCATAATTTAACTGAGCGTTGTATGGTGCTGGCACAGACTTTATGATCGGTAGCGCCAATCAAGTTTTTATGACCTCGTCTATCGATGTGAATATTGGCGACTTGAATCCCAGCAATATCGAAGCTATTGTGCTGTGGTATTCGCGCTTCAGGTGTTATCAGCTTCGAACTCCTGGCGAATGAAATGTGTGGTGTCAGGAACCTAACACAATAGTAGCAATCGTTCCCAGTCGAACCGAGTCGGGCCATGTCAATGCCTTCCAAAATGAAGTGGTTTGCTACGTTGATCCATATTTATTAATGACAACCTTGAACTGCAGGCAATTACTTACGCCATTACACAGTTTCGCCGACCCTCCACCCGCTATGATGGGTTGGTCTCCTTAACTCGCTGGGCCTTCCAAAGTGGTGGGTGGGGGGGGGGGGGAGGGAATTCATGCCACCAAAGTGTTGCATTGAAACTTGTGCACCGTTTAGAAAAAGCGAACCCTCCCTTAAGAACAGAGGATGTAAACGAAATGATTTCACTGACTTCTGATAACTGAAGCGTATGTTCAAGTGGATCTTGGTATATTAATACAATGCTCCACCTGAGCATACGCCTCAGTTATTTCTGAACCATAGTGTTTCCCGTAACATGTCGACAATAGGCGAGTTTACAGCGGCCATTGGCAGGTATATCTCTCCAGGTGGCGGAAGGTCCTCTTGGTATAAACGAAGGCATTCTTTATCTCAGTTAAATCGTTCCATATATAAACAAGAAAACTGGCGACGCATGGTGTAGAAGAGGCTCTTTCCTGGCCTCGTACACTCAGCTCAACTGGCAAATTTCGTCACCAAGCAATGCTGGACGGGCCGGACGGTAGACGTTGGCCAGCGTAGCGATGATGCTGGCAGCAGTCCGAATTATGCCTTCCGGGTAATGCTTGGACCCATCGAAGAGGCGTTTGAGGAATGGTGACCTTCCTCGTGGAATGATGATCCTTTCCATAGCAATTCGGTTCATCTCTTGGACTATCATAACTTCTTCTCACGAAATATGGTTGGTCCCAAAAAGCAATGAAGCGTAAATATAAGGAACCTACCATAAACATCAATGAGAAGCTTTCGGTATCTAGGTACCAATGTCTTCAAAAGACGTGCCTAAGAAGTTCCTGAAAACTTGCTGAATTTCAAGTACTCCATAGGCATGGGCTGTCCGTGTGGTAGTTCTTGTTAGGGGAGTCGAATGGTTAGTACTCAAGATTGTCCCACCCAACCGCGTAGCGCGGCTGAGGGCTCCACAGCTATCGATCCTCGCACATCTTTCGGGCAGCGCCACCCTCTAAGCGGAAAAACAAACCGATCCTTGGATATGAAATCTTCTGAAATGTTTCGCCTCGCTTCCGCAAGCAGCCCAGAGAAAGACAACTGCATCGTGAAAGAGAAAACGTGGCAATGCGAAACACAACCCTCGCTAGTCGGCCTAGCAAAAAGGAAGGGCCGGATGCTCCTCTCCGAATCCACGCCGTCTTTCCGCAAGCCAGAAACGGGATGCTAGATGTTGTACAACAAAGACAACTTTCACCAATGCGAAAACAACAAACACTAATTCCAAGCAAACAATTCATATTCAGAATAACCATATCAATCAATTGGTTTTCCGGTTTCCTTCACATCAGTTTACATCGCTGTCAGCCAGCCAACCCATCACGCACATCCTGCCCACAGCTGACATCCAGCGACATCACGAAAGCCGCTGTCAACCGATAGGTGGCACCGCCGTAGCTAACAATTCGAAACGGCGCCGATAGGGAGCGCCACCCCAGCTTCCTGTAAGTTATCCGATTTTGTTGGACAAATATACAGAGAGCATATCTGGGATAATATAAGCATGCCTTTCCGGGGATGTTAGTATTTCGAACAGTTCATATGAAGCATGATTTAAATTATGGATGATCCAGGAACACATGACAGCAAGGTCATGGGAATTAATGATCTAAGAAATGCCTACAAATTAGTAGACATAATGTAATTTCCACGAACTTGGAAATCCGTTCGCTCCCTGAGTATTTGTGACTGAACTTTGGGTGGGCACGATTTAGCATGGGGGGGGGGGGGTATAATTTAGCATTGGAGGGACACTTGTCAATCGAAAATACACAAAACGACTCTCCTGAATGTGATCTTATCTGATATGAGGCGGGAGCCGGTTCCCGCGGGAATGCCGCAAATAACATCAGCTGCTGATTTATGTCGCTGCTGATTGAGAAATAGGTGGGAATATATGATATTTAACTGTCCTTGTAGCAAGATACCAGCTACGTCATGGACGCAAATGTGCACCACGATCGTATAAAAAGAAGGTAAGAGAAGGAAAACAGCAACAATACTCCCTGCAAATATAGTAGGCAATACCGAGAAACCTTTACGGAGTGGGGGAGGGTATATACAGTTAGGTTCAGAAACTAACAGCTTTCTTGGGTCAGTAGAGGCAGAGAAGGTCGATGTAACTCAAGAGTAAATGAGTATTTGAATACGCTTGGGAATCCAGGCCGTACTCCATTGGCGACGGCTTCACAGGGAACTGAACATTCGTGCAGTGCAGCATATATCTACAAAACAGGCGCATACACAGTGACATCATCACATACAGGCATGCACAACCACACATACACACACACACACATACGTCCTCACACACACTCATTCATACACATACACAAACACCGACACACCCACACCCACACCCACAATACCCACATACACACATACACAGCCACACACACACACACACACATACACACCCATGCACATACACAACCACACACACACATACATACACAACACGCACAACCACACACACATGACACATACGCAAGCACACACACATACACATACACACATATTGGCACAACAGAAAATCTCCTACTCAAAGAAAAAATTAACAGTTGAATGAAGAGAGCGAAAAGACACGCAATGTGTGGAACAGAAAACAGGCAGATCAATATATACAGGTGTAATGCAGATCAGAAAACAAAGCGAACAAAGAAGCACTCTTAAAGCTGATCTCCGCTTACGACTGCACGTCGGTTGTGACACAGTTGTGACGCTGCTGTGAAGCGGTTGTGGCGCCGTTTCTACGCGCTTGTGACGCCACCTTTTGTGACTATGCGATGGCAATTTTGATACAACGAAATTGTCAACAGCCCACCAATAGTCCGGCTGGCGATTGCAAGTAATCAGCTGTTCTGGGACGGCCGACTCTGCAGACCGGCCGACTGTCGTGTTACGTGCCAATCGGCTCAGTAATGCGCCAGCGAACGCCGATCTGTGTGCTCACTTGTTGAAAACCAGCTGTTCAATCAGCTGGAACGACAGCAAACACCCCGCGTTGATCACCACTCGGGCTGGTGGAGTTTTAGTGCTGACGCTTGAGCAACACCTGACATTGGAAAGTTGACATTTGGCTGGTGACGATACATAGAACAGCACCAACACTTCGAGATCACCAACACCATGCACAAGCACCTCATGGGATTTCCGGGGACTTGGTAAACTCCAGTAGTCCACGCGGGCAGCAAACAACAATATAACTGATAATCTTTAACATTCTCAATGTGAGTAAAGACTATTTTTGTGCGCATTAAGCTGTATTATTTGCCTTCATTCTGTGCCTATGTTCTTTGTGTTCATGCCTCGTGTTTCTTCTTGTATCCAGCGGCGGATCCAGGGGGAGGGAGATGGGTCATCCCTCCCACCGGCAGGCCGTTGAACACGTGCTTTAGCACAGGACGTGACTAAGCACACCATACATTTGTCGCTCTAGGAGCATTCAAGTGACCGAAGCCGACGAAGCCGACGAAGATGGTCACTGAGCTGACAGAGATGGTTCCTAAATGTCAGAGAGGGCTCGGAGTCACTGTGAAGGCTCCCTGGGCACAGGAGCACATAGGATTTTCCTAAGAGGGCGTTCACATTTTAAAGGGCCCCTGGCAGACTGGGCTCCCTTAAGTGATATGGGTTCTTTAACTACTCCGGAGCGCTCGCCGTTGACTCTTTACTTGCCGGGGCTCTCTCCGTTAGGCCGAGGACCCTTCCAATGACCAGGGGCCCCCTCCTTCAGTCCAGGTCCCTTCACATCTGGCTGAACCCATTTGACAGTCCAGGAACCCCTAATTGAGGCTTTGACCCCTTCAAATGGCCTTGGGTCCTCTCTGGTGGCCAGGGACCCTTTCCGTCGGTCCAGGAGCCCTTTTCGTTCGCTCAAGGGCCCTCTTTACTGGCTGGGGCCCTCTCCGTCAGGCCGAGAGCCCTTTCAACGACCCGGGGCGCCTCCCTCAGTTCTTAATCAGGGCGGTCTTTTAATCGGCCCAGGGGCTCCCGACATCGGCCGTAGTCGATGTTCTTAGTCTGTAAGTTGTCTGCAGTTGCATCTTTTATCAACATAGATGATACGTGGGTGGCACCTTTTTGTGAATTGGAGTAGCTGGGAATGTGGTTTACGACCAAGGTGTGATGAGAGCGAGTAAGTGGTTCGGGCCGAAAGTCATCGAGGCTGGGTTGATTTGGTTATTGAGTTTTGTTAAAATAGGCACTTCGGCCTACGCAGGCCATTTCGTGCCGTGGAAAAAGGAGACGAGGCATGATGTTGTAAGTCAGCTTATAAGTTCTGGAGCAAGTTGTTTTTTTTTTGGAGAAAAGGAAAAAGTTCAATGACATTTGGTTGTTTATCCCCCATCAGTATGGGGTTAGAAAAAGGAATTTTGTGTGCTCGGCAGTAGTCGGTCAGTATTTTTGCGGCGGCCGTCGCATTGCTCACAGTGTAGGAGGATATATGTGACTGTAAGACGGGTGTTGCGTGATGGGCATAAAGGCCGTAATGAAGCATTATGAATAAATCAATATGTGAGGCAAGTATGTCCTATGCGGCACTGCGATAGATTTTGCTTTGTGTCGGTTGGTTTGAAAATATGAAATCCATGTATCAAGGACAAGGTCGATAGTCATAATTGTGTATGATTTGTAGTCTGAGTCAATTGTTGGTTCCAAAAATGTCTAATGCTCTGTTGCATTGATTATTTAATGCCTTCAGAATGTTGTGGAAGTCCTGTGATATTTGTAGCTGTAATGATCTTTTACTAATTGGTCCTAGAAAAAATCCTTCGTTTCCTGGGATGTCGCAGTGATTGGGCACCCACAGGAAACGGGCCTTCATGCCCATCAGATGAAATGGTTATAACTGGAAATATGGCATTGATGCGAAAAAGAAAGTGAAGAAAGGGATCGTAAAACAGATTTGGAGGCCAAACAAATAACGACACTGCGCATGGGGTGACACAGGAAGCGATTGCGAATTTATCGGAGGGCATAAGGATGGCATGCAATTCAGTGATGAACATTGAGGTTCCGTCTGGCAAACGATGTTGTTTTTTTTTCACGAAACAATGACATCTGTAAGATTTGCATCTTTAGAGACATCGGTAAAAACAAAAGGAACATGGCGATAACGAGACGGAAACTAGTGACATTTTTGTTAGGCACATTCTGGACAAAGCTATTGTGACTTCGGCGTCGTGATCAGATAAGAAATGTGCCGGTCGGCCATCTGCCACGGTGGTGTAGTTGGTGAAGGAATAGCAGTAATGTGTGAAATGTGTAATAAAGTAGCGTAGACAATGTTTTGACTCATGAAGCTATGGTAAGGCCAGATAGTTCTTCGGCTGCACCTAAGGAAAAGGCATAAGGATGATTTTGTATGGTTTTTGATGATTTTGAGTTGATAACGTTTTTACATTCATGCTGGGTTGAATGCCATATCGTAAGCTTTGCTAATGTCTCAAAATAGTGCAGCAGTGTGTTCGTGATTTTTGTAGCCAAGGCGGATATCTATTTTTAACCGAATGAGCCGTTCAACTGTGCTGCGTCCTGAAAGAAGGTCACCTTGAATTGGAGATAAAGCAGAATTTGTGTCCAGGTGGCAGTTCCACCTTTTCACAACAATTGGTTCCAAATGTTTTCATAAGCAATTGGACAGAGCAATGAGTCGAAAATTATTGTGATTGCTATGATCCTTGCGAGTTTTGAAATAGGGATTATAAGAGCTTCTTTCCAAGCTTCAGGACACACACGACTTGATCATAATGAATGAAATGTTTGTAAGATGCAATGTTTGGTATGATCAGGTAAATGTCGGAAAAAATAACAATGCAAGTTGTCAAGCCCTACAGGAGTGTCGCGGGCGGAAGTAGTGACATTCTCCAGTTCTGAGAGTTGAAACGGTGCATTGTACATTTCAGTGTTGGCAGAATTGAATAGTGTGAAATTGGTGTGAAAAGTGTGTTTTGTGCATTTTGTAAGAATTCAGGTTTGTAGTTGTCATTGGAGCTATTGTGTGCTGTGCGGTGAGCTGTGGTGCAGAAAGCTGTTTGTGGCTCTCTAATAGTGACATTTTGGACTTCGAGGGCTGAGAGTGATTTAAAGGGGAGTGGCCGGACAAACGACGGACGAATCTCTAAATTTCGGTCGGAGGTGTTTTGAAGGTGAGTTTTTGTAAATGTACATGAACGGTGCCGAGCATCACTGATAATTCGGTATGTTCTTGCTCGTTCATGCTTACAGTGAACTACATTTTGCTGATCCCGATGGCATAAATATTTCCAAAATACGTTTTTTTGTCTTGCCGCAATGGCTTGTGAAACCTCAGGATACCACCGAAGCACTGCAAGTCTTTATATGTGAAAGGTTTTGCAAGTGGAATTCCCGCAGCCGCCGCTTCTAGAAGTGTACCTGTCATTAAGTGAATATTTTGTACAGGAGAAATGTCTGGGTTGTATTGTATGTGTGAAAGTTCCTGAATTTTGGTCCCGTCGGCCTTCGACAGCTTCCAGCGAGGGATAAATCTTGTCGTGGTATCAAAATCAAAATAACTTGCCAGAGATGATGGAGAACAGGTGGATAAATCTACTGCAGTTTTTGTGTTGTGTCCTAGATAAAAAATTGTTGGCTCTCCAGTGTTAAGTGATTCTGAATTGTGTCGGTCTAAAATGTGCTCAATAATGCGACCGCGAGTGTCTGCATGTTTTATGCGCGTGCGTGTTTTATCCCAAGCTGGACATTGAGCGAATCCGCAAGTCAAATGAAAGGGTCTTTTAAATGTGTTATAAGGTTTTCTAATTGTGTCAAAATGTTTGTGTTATCTATGTGTGGTGAAATATAAATGTAACAGACATCCATGGTCAGGCCATGGAAACAGTAAAGTACATGCTACGGCTTGTACAGGTAGATTTAGTGCAATTTGTGCGTGCGTGCGTGCGTGTGTGTGTGCGTGTGTGTGTGTGTGTGTGTGTGTGTGTGTGTGTGCGTGCGTGTGTGTGTGCGTGCGTGCGTGCGTGCGTGCGTGCGTGCGTGCGTGCGTGCGTGCGTGCGTGTGTGTAAGCATTGTCGATATAAAGTGGCGTACCGCTACTGCGATGTGATTCTCGTGCCACTTCATAGCGGTAAAGGGAAAAATTGAAATATGAACTTATAGCTATAAACCATGGGCAAAAAACCATGCTTCCTGAAGTGCGATGAGAATTGGAGTGATGATACTAACGAATGCGTTCGTTTCTGCCCGTTTGAATATTAAGCTACGGCAAATCGTCATTCTTTTTCATTCGTCTCTTGGATTCCATAGACTGCGCACGTGCGACGATTAGTGCTCCGATAGAAACAGCTGGGAAACAAATTATCTTCAAATCAGGGAGTATTTTGCTGTATGCGTAGTGAAAAAGATGTCTGCATCGTGTTAATTTAGACAATTGAAACTTACTTCCGTTTTACATCTTCAGCCTGATCTAAGCAGATTTTTGGGTCTGATCTTCGAAGGGTTGCGTTTCACGTCATTAAATATTTATTGCTGAAATTTACTGTTTATGAATATTCATGAGATGAACGGATTGTACATGCAACATTTTATATTGGAAGGATAACTCGTACCTGTATGAGATCTGGGAGGTTTTGAGCACCTCGAACAACTGGTGGAAAACAGCAGCTCGGAGTGACAAACTGGAAGGCCAGGTCAAGCGAGCAAAGAAACAAGCTGAAGCTGCTGAAGATTATACCCGGCAGGACTTCCCCATCCTCGAGGGGAAACTTCCCCATCCTCGAGGGAAAACCTCCCCATCCTCGAGGGGAAACTTCCCCATCCTCGAGGGGAAACTTCCCCATCCTCGAGGGGAAACTTCCCCATCCTCGAGGGGAAACTTCCCCATCCTCGAGGGAAAACCTCCCCATCCTCGAGGGGAAACTTCCCCATCCTCGAGGGGAAACTTCCCCATCCTCGAGGGGAAACTTCCCCATCCTCGAGGGGAAATTGTCAGTCAGACCTTTGCAAAATCCCCGTGAGGAAGTCATGCATCTCATTTTATCTCACACAGGCATGCAGTTCCAGCATGTCGAACAAAATGGCCACATTCAAGAACTTAATCGGCCACTATGCCTACAGATGATGATGATGATGATGACGATGACGATTTTTTCCTGTATGTTGTCGGACCGGGATCAGGGAGTCGGAAGTGCTAAGCCTGAAGTACCTAACTTGGCCAGCCCTGCCTACAGTCGATTTATGACGTGCCAGTTAATGTTTGCGAGTATCAGTGCTTGTGTGGATTGCTTGACGTGCGATCCTGACATAGTGCCTATCGGAGGAGTTTGGCGCATTACGAAGTTTGCATCCGATCTCCGGCCTTCAGTCTGTAGTTGTCGGCGGGCTGCCTCGAGAAGCAGGGATATTTCCTTTCTGACTGCGTCACACTTTCGGATGCCCCGCGATTGAAAGAAGCTGTAAATCTGCCGTGACTCAGCTTTGCTGCTTGCCCGCTGGGAGGCACGCTTCGGTGTAGCTTCGGTAATACTTCTGGGTGGCACGCCATGGATTATTTCAGAGGAGGCGAACGGTACCTGGCTGCTCGCGCCGTACCATTTGGAACCTTTCTCGGTGATGAACAAGATGTGGTGCATTTCCGGTGCGTCTGGTGTATGTTGGCCGCGTACCGCATATCTGTTATTTATGTTGCATTATCAATGACTATTGGGCCATATTAGTTCGACTAGAGAACTACACTCACGTGGGTGTTTAATATTGGTGAACCCTCGTCATCGGAGGGGATTCTATTCACAACCGTTTTCCGGCAACCACAGCTACGCTACAACCAAACTCACGCGATGACCACAGCCACGCCACAACCACGACCACGCCACAACCACGACCACGTCACAACCACGACCACGTCACAACCACAACCGCACCGCAGTCACAACCACAACCACAACCACATCACAACCATGCCACAGCTACAGCCACGCCACAACCACAACCATACCACAGTCACAACAACAACCGCGCCACAACCACAACCATGCCGCAACCACGCCACAACCACATCACAACCACGATACAGCCACATCATACTCACGCCACAACCACATCACAACCACGGCACAGCCACATCACACCCACGGCACAGCTACATCACAACCACGCCACAGCCACATCACAACCACGCCACAACCACATCACAACCACGGCACAACCACATCACAACCACGGCACAGCCACATCACACCCACGCCACATCCAATCACAACCAGGCACAGCCACATCACACCCACGCCACAACCAATCACAACCACGCCACAACCACATCACAACACGGCACAGATCAACGAGAATCAACCAACATCAAACAGGCAAGCCAATACCACCCAAACATCAAAACGGCAACCAATAACACAAAAATCACAACCACGCAGCATACCACGCCACCACCACATCACAGCCACGGCACAGCCACATCACACCACGCCAAACCACATCACAACCACGGCACAGCCACATCACACCACACCACAACCACATCACAACCACGCCACAACCACATCACAACCACGCCACAACAACATCACACCCACGCCACAACCACATCACAACCACGCCACAACAACATCACACCCACGCCACAACCAATCACAACCCCACAACAAAACCCACGCCACAACCACATCACACCCACACCACAGCCACATCACAACCACGCCACAACAACATCACAACCACGCCACAACCACATCACAACCACGGCACAGCCACATCACACCAGCCACAGCCACATCACACCCACGCCATAACAAATCACAACGCCACAACAACATCACACCCAGCCAAGCCACATCACAACCAGCCACAACAACATGACACCCACGCCACAACCAATCACACCACACCACAGCCACATCACAACCACGGCACAGCAACATCACACCCACGCCACAGCCCCATCACACCCACGCCACAACAACATCACAACCACATCACACCCACACCACAGCCACATCACAACCACGGCACAGCCACATCACAACCACGGCACAGCCACATCACACCCACGCCACAGCCACATCACAACCACGCCACAACAACATGACACCCACGCCACAACCACATCACACCCACGCCACAGCCACATCACACCCACGCCACAACCACATCACACCCACGCCACAGCCACATCACACTCACGCCACAACCACATCACACCCACGCCACAACCACATCACAACCACGCCACAACAACATCACACCCACGCCACAACCACATCACAACCACGCCACAACAACATCACACCCACGCCACAGCCACATCACAACCACGCCACAGCCACATCACACCCACGCCACAGCCGCACTCGGCGGGGCGCCGCCGTTAGCCAGTTCTGATTGTACACCCTTGGTGGTGATTGGCTAGCACCTCCTAATCCGCAGTTTATTCGTGCAACGTTCAGTGTCCCCGGGTGATGCGCCGTGCCCATTAAAAGGCAGCGCGTTTGTTTTTCAGCTGAAAAGTTTGTGCGTCTAAAAAGTGGCAGAACGCCGTGTACGGACGAGTGTTCGACTGCCAAACGCCGTGTACGGGCGAGTGTTCGACTGCCACACACCGTGTACGGGCGAGTGTTCGACTGCCAAACGCCGTGTACGGGCGAGTGTTCGACTGCCACACACCGTGTACGGGCGAGTGTTCGACTGCCAAACACCGTGTACGGGCGAGTGTTCGACTGCCACACGCCGTGTGTGGGCGAGTGTTCGACTGCCAAACACCGTGTACGGGCGAGTGTTCGACTGCCACACACCGTGTACGGGCGAGTGTTCGACTGCCACACACCGTGTACGGGCGAGTGTTCGACTGCCAAACACCGTGTACGGGCGAGTGTTCGACTGCCAAACACCGTGTATGGGCGAGTGTTCGACTGTCAAACACCGTGTGCGGGCGAGTGTTCGACTGCCAAACACCGTGTACGGGCGAGTGTTCGACTGCCAAACACCGTGTACGGGCGAGTGTTCGACTGCCAAACACCGTGTACGGGCGAGTGTTCGACTGCCACACGCCGTGTACGGGCGAGTGTTCGACTGTCAAACACCGTGTACGGGCGAGTGTTCGACTGCCAAACACCGTGTACGGGCGAGTGTTCGACTGCCAAACGCCGTGTGCGGGCGAGTGTTACACTGCCAAACACCGTGTACGGGCGAGTGTTCGACTGCCAAACGCCGTGTGTGGGCGAGTGTTCGACTGCCACACACCGTGTACGGGCGAGTGTTCGACTGCCAAACACCGTGTACGGGCGAGTGTTACACTGCCACACACCGTGTACGGGCGAGTGTTCGACTGCCACACACCGTGTACGGGCGAGTGTTCGACTGCCAAACGCCGTGTACGGGCGAGTGTTAGACTGCCAAACACCGTGTACGGGCGAGTGTTCGACTGCCACACACCGTGTACGGGCGAGTGTTCGACTGCCTGGCACCGGCGACATTTCCATCGCTAATCGTCTGATAGAGGCGGAACTTGACGCTGACATCGAGCTGCTCCAGATGTACACTGTGAAGCGCCAGGTCACCGATCTGCCGATTCCACCAGGTAGATTCCTGGTTGCTGATCCCGGATGTCTCTCGGCAACAATCCAGCTGCACTGGTCGGCAGAAGCGAGGAGAGGCGGTGTCATGCTATGCCACACCACGATGGAGCTGGAGCTCGGCTGAAGCGGCACGAGTGAGGTCAACACAACCTGCCCGTCTTGGTGTGGACCAGTATGTGATGCACTAAATAGTACATGTTGTGCTTCGCAGCCCCACTCATCACATATATGGAAATTCCGGGTGGCTGGATGGTAAAGAGCCTGTCGCATGGACTCGAATAACGTGCCAACTGCGGGAGACAATTACCTCACCCCCGAGTTACCGAAAAAGGTTTGAATTTCTGCGAGCACTGTCGGGTAAACTAACAAAATACTTCACTTTCTCATGTATTTCTGGAGCGGTTGCTATAAGATGCATGCGAGAACACTGCATTTCACTGAACCCCTTGATGCCGTTGAACCACACCTCCGAAATCTGAAGATGTTTCCACCCTTGGATATCAATCTACTTTTGCTACGAGCGCTGCCCATATTTCTGGAGTCAGATATTTGTGTGCCGACATCTGCCTAGTCACGTTCTTCGCCACCAGATGGCAGTCTGACGGATAATGAAACAGGACAGGAGTTGACAAAATGATTCCGCACAAATACGCACGGCCGCATTGGATTACTCATGATAGTGCTTAGTCTAATGGTCATGCTGATCATAAATTTACCGTGGAAAACTGTGGAACTTTTTTAATTCCCTTCCTGAACATAAATTTCATTAAAGTTGTTGTTGCTGAACATATAGGTCGATAAAGCAGACCATAAAGACATAAAAAGAAAGTTGTGGTGAAATAAATGGAAATGGAATGGATGGAACGAGATTGTTGGAGCTACCGAACGTTTGTACAATCATTGTCAGGTTAAGTCTGTGAGCGCGTACAGTAGTAATCTTAGAAGGAAGATTTTAAGTACGAAGGTGAGGTGAAACATACCTTTCAAGTTGCACTGATCATGTCCGAAAATAATGATGCAAAAGGCGGGAATAAATGCGCCATTTACATTCTGTGGTCAATTGTACGTCTGATTACGGAAACTCTGGACTGTTCCATGCAACTCGATTTTACGATTAAAGTTGGTTTTTAGGGCTTCTGGCCGATAGTACATTGGATCGGCACAATTTATCATTGGAGGGGCACAATTCAACATTGGATGTGCCCCCGCAAAAGAATGCAAAACAACAACCATCGTGGTGGTCGCTGGAATAGGTGGAATAATTGAAGTTGGTTTCTCTACCTTTTGAAAGGCCATGAGCCAGAAAATATGCGTTTTGAGATGATGCATTTGACATGTTTGAATGATGTATGTATGGTGACATTTTCCCTTGCAATTATCTCAAATACCCTGATGCCGCCATCACCCATTTCCACTCTCCCCACGCTATCTCACTACACCATGGAATTGCTGTCTGTAATATGCGTCATTTGCTTTTCTTCGCATTGAAGATGATTCTGGTAGGCTGGCGTACTTTTGGATATACACGTATTATTCGACAAAACTGCATGGATATCTCCGTTAGCATGTGCAAGTGCATGCTTCCTCCACAGTAACATTTAAACAATATGATGTGGTACTAGTTTGGTGGGAAACGTAGCCATTTCCATGGGCGTCGCCACCGCTGGGTCTCTGGGGTCCGGACCCCACCTAGAAATCGAGCAGTCTTCGGGAAAATACGATACCTTCCCGAAGTTTCTCAGGTTCTGCATCATGATCGGGTGGATGGACTCGTCAGACGGCATCGCCACAGGTCCGCCGGATGCGTCTCCATCGCGGTCAATGTCACCATGACCCCCGGCGTGCCCGACGAGTGGGCCCGCCTGCCTGCCTGGCCAGTCCTTAAAGATGTGCTACCTTCGAGAGCGTTGTGCAGCTATTGCAATTGGCATACCATTGTGTATTACAAAACATCACGCATAATTTTCCCTTTCTCACGTGCTCTTGCTGAAACGATCATTTTCATCGTTGCCAGTCGCTGAATAAAGTGGTTTCTCTATAGCAATAGCCAGCCATAGCCACTGATGCGACAGGAACGCCAACCCGCGAAGTTTTAGACGTATGTGACCTGCGTAATAACCCACCATTTACACCCACGAAATAAGAACGTTTTGTCTCTACGACGAGGTGAGGGGTCGGATGTTCGTGTCTGCGTTAGACAGGAGCATGAGAACGCGGGAAGAGCACAGACTGAACTTCTGAGCACCTGAGCTGAACATTTAGACCGTCAAATAAAAACTGAAATAATGTTGGGGCTCCAGAATCATAGTTGCCGCATTCTGAATTGAATGAATTTGTTTTGCGCCAAGTGTGTAGCAGGATAGGGGAGGGCGGGTTCGGGATAAAGAGAAGCCACGGACTTACCCCTCCAGCTTGAAATCGTTATTGCGCCCCTGGAGTTGGACCTCACCTTAAAACTGAAGGTGGTGACACGATTTCCAATTTCTCACCAAACGTAGCGATATCTGGGAAGGATGGAAACCGTGCAGGCAATCGCAACACGTGACAACCGCCGTCACCGGATGGATGGTGGTGCCAGTCTTAATCGGTTGGTTGTGGCATTCCGCTATCTTCGTGTCATGACCTTGGCCTCTGACCATAGCAAATGTCATATTGATATGCAGGGGATACTGATACCAGCCCGTTCTACTTACGGGTAGAACCTAACCCATCCTAACCCTCCCACGGCATGTTTCAACTTCAGTGCTTTGATACGTGCAACTGCAGGATGGCTAAGGTTCCAAAATTTGATCTTCGGTTATTTGGTGACCGTATTTTGATCTCAGGTCGCATGTGATGCTTTTTTTAATGATCTCGGAACCTCTGCAACTTTTGTCTTCGTGGCTTGTGTGACTTCGGAGAAAATCAGGAGGGGGAGGGGATGAAACGTCCCATCCCCTGACCTCACGTCCGGCTGCTGGACTCACGTCCGGATAAAGTATTCGTGCGTTTGTTCACCTGCTTCCATCTGGTTTTATCAATTGCATTATCGAAGTTACCTTTATTAACGTGCTGTATATTTGTGTGTTTTTGTTTGCATTGCAGCAATGTGTGATGGGAACTAGCAACGTATCGCGATGCCACTTAATATTGTTCTCGTGTTCTATACGTCAATGTGCAACATGACCTTTCATCATGCTGTTGTGGCACTGTTGAAAATTCACTGTTGAAAATGTCCGTGTGGAAATATATACAGTTCACTGTCTTCACTTTTCTGAATAATATATAATGAGCAAAGGGCTGCATCTGATCATCACATACGAAGTTCACTTTGGTCTTGTCACTCGATCATGATCGCAAATATATCTGGGGTACGCATAGATCGCGGAGCATTGCGGCGGTTCGCACGTCATCGCAGAAGCAGCGCAGTGACAAACAAGCGCTTCCGTGTGCTGCCGCAGCCCTGCTGCTGTCGCCGGCGCCACATCGAGGCTGTTGATGCTGCCCCCCCCCCCGGCGCCGTATCCAGCCCTGCTGCTGTCGCCGGCGCCACAGCGAGGCTGTTGATGCTGCCCCCCCCCCCCCCTGGTGCCGTATCCAGCCCTGCTGCTGTCGCCGGCGCCACAGCGAGGCTGTTGATGCTGCGCGCCCCCTGGCGCCGACGCCGCGAGCGTCGGAGGCTTGCCGGCTGCCGTCGAGTCGGTGCCGACAGTGTCAGCCGACGGGCCGACGGTGGCGGCCGCACCGCCGAGCACCGGGCGGCCGTGGGTGAGGAGGGCGCAGCGGGGCGGCTGCCGCAGCCGGGCACGTGACATGGCGCCGACCCGCGCCCTGCGGCTCTGTGGTGCTCTGAGCGCGCTGTCCGCCGTCACGCTGGTGTCAGGTCAGTGTCAGGTCAGGTGACCCCGTGTCAGGTCAGTATTAGGTCAGGTGACCCTGTGTCAGGTCAGTGTTAGGTCAGGTGACCCTGTGTCAGGTCAGTTTTAGGTCAGGTGACCACGTGTTAGGTCGGCGTCAGGCCAGGTGGTCCTGTGTAGGTCAGTGTCAGATTAGGTAACACTGTCACACTCGTGTCAGATCAGTGTCAGAGCAGGCGACCCTGTGTCAGGCCAGTGTCAGATCAGGTGGCCCTGTCACACTCGTGGCAGGTCAGTGTCAGAGCAGGTGACCCTGTGGCAGGTCAGTGTCAGATCATGTGATCCTGTGTCAGGTCAGTGCCAGGTCAGGTGACCCTGTGTTAGGTCAGTGCCAGGTCAGGTGATCCTGTGTCAGGTCAGTGTCAGATCAGGTGACCCTGTGTCAGGTCGGTGTTAGGTCAGGTGACCCTGTGTCAGGTCAGACGAGGTGACGCCCGTGCTCAGTCAGTGTCAGGCTGGTTAGCAGTCGTGTCAATCCAGTGTGAGGTCAGTGCCAGACGACGCCACGTAAAGTGTCAGATGGGTTTGTGACAGGCCGGTGCCAGGTCAGATCATGATCATGATCAGGTCAGATCATGATCATGCACTAGGTCATATCGAGACCACATCAGACGATGCCCGCGCCAGGTCAGTACCAGGTCAGGACAGGAGGCGGCCGTGCCAGGTTCAAATTGGTTTGTGGCACCAGCGTGAGGCTCGTGGCATGCGCCGAAACAGCGAGGTGGATAAATCAAATCAAATCAACTGAACCAAATAATATGCAAAAACATGTTCCAAATGCCCTCGCTTAGTGAGCCATAGTTGTTGAGAGCACCAACAGCTTTGAGTCAGGTATCGTGATGTTTTTAGGCTCCGCAAGTCTGCTCAATTTAGCGTACGCAGAGAGCAAAACGCTATTTTTATTGGTTAGCTATATAGGTGTCAGGGTGAGCCTACTAAGGCATTAAACCATTTAAACAACAGGAAACTGTCCTCAACCGAGACCATCGCCTTCAGCACCTAAAATATCACGTAAACTAACGTAAAATTTCTTAACGTAAATGTCCACTTGCCCAATCACACACGCTCGCTTTATAGACAGACAGGTAACGTACTCGCTTTAAGGCGGCGCAAATGACCTTCATGGTCCGGCACGCCTAAAAAAATCACTCTCCCCCCCCCCTACTAAGCATGTACATGCATTGGATGTTAAAGTGAATCCCTTCACATCGAAGGGTCCGCATGGTTGTGCGTAGATGGTCTGTGGCACATTTCCAAACAAAACTCAAGCGTAACGGGGCAGAGCGGTCGTGTTTTCGCGGCATGTTCTGAACGAGCAAACGGCGAATCTCAGTTCGACCAGAGCCACATCGGCTGGCGGGTCTGGCCCGCCACAATCTCAGTTCGACCAGAGCCACATCGGCTGGCGGGTCTGGCCCGCCACAATCTCAGTTCGACCAGAGCCACATCGGCTGGCGGGTCTGGCCCGCCACAATCTCAGTTCGACCAGAGCCACATCGGCTGGCGGGTCTGGCCAGCCGAATCCCGTTCGACGGCTAGCCTAAGGCGTGAAATGGCGCGCAGCCGGGACGTCGGTCGGGGAGGAAGTGAGTGATGGTCAACTTGGAGGCTTGGCGGACCGTGAAGGTCGCTCGCGCCAGCCGCAAGGCTAGTTAGTTGTGGTTTGCAAGCCGAGGCAGAGCCAGCGCATATTTGCGTCAAACGGAGCATTACGTTACGGTATGTGTGTGTGTGCTTGTGTCGAGGTGGCGAAGGTGGGGGAAGGAAGAGGCCATCTCCAAAGTGTTCAGATGGCCTTGCTAGTGGTTAGTCGACTTTTCACTCGTGCAGGATAATTTTATGGTAAGGGAAGAGCCCTGGGGAAATTTAGTTGATTTTGTCAGGTTGCCGGAACATGGCCTATACCGCCGAGAAGTGCCGAGGGATCTCGAAAGGCTCCGTGCGGCCAAGATGGAAATCTCCCACACCTCTCACGCCGGCTGCCTCGTGTTGGTAGCATAGTTTACGGAGAGGTGGGGGGGGATGGGGAGAGATCATGCATGGTTCTGAATAGGGCAAATATGGTGTTTGGCAATTGCAAATCGGCTCACCTGCGTCCCGACCGACCGCCAGGTGAACATTTACGCTACATGCGAAGTTATTACGAAGTCTGCCCACATGTGTCCAACAGCGCCGCCAAGTTACGATTGTTTCAAGTGACAGAGCAAATCTGCTCATGTACGTCAAACGTCGTTCGTAGGTGACTATTTACGTTACTACTAAAGGTCGTTGTGGACGAATGCAGCGCGTGTCGGTTGGCTTGAGTACCGCCTGTAGTGCTCATGCCTGATTAGTTCACCAAGGTAGCACTCAAGCCAGCTGACACGCACTGCTCAGTGCTGGGGACTTGCTGGCTGGCGCTGAGTTTGGCTAGCCCACCACCAGTGCAGTGATGTCGGCTGTTCGTGGTGTCGTGGTGATGTGTTGTGTAGGTTGTTATTGCCTGAGTTTGGCCAGCCCGCCACCAGTGCAGTGATGTCGGCTGTTCATGATGTGATGATGTGTTGTGTAGGTTGTTGTTGTTGCCCGAGTTTGGCCAGCCCGCCACCAGTGCAGTGATGTCGGCTGTTCATGATGTGATGATGTGTTGTGTAGGTTGTTGTTGCCTGAGTTTGGCCAGCCCGCCACCAGTGCAGTGATGTCGGTTGTTCGTGTGTCGGTGTGTTATGTTGTTGTTTCCAGCCCACCACCAGTGCACTGATGTCGGCTGTTCATGATGTGATGATGTGTTGTGTAGGTTGTTGTTGCCTGAGTTTGGCCAGCCCGCCACCAGTGCAGTGATGTCGGTTGTTCGTGGTGTCGTGGTGATGTGTTGTGTATGTTGTTGTTTCCTGATTTTGGCCAGCCCGCCACCAGTGCACTGATGTCGGCTGTTCGTGGTGTCGTGATGATGTGTTGTATAGGTTGTTGTTGTTGCCTGAGTTTGGCCAGCCCGCCACCAGTGCAGTGATGTCGGCTGTTCGTGGTGTCGTGGTGTTGTGTTGTGTATGTTGTTGTTTCCTGAGATTGGCCAGCCCGCCACCAGTGCACTGATGTCGGCTGTTCGTGGTGTCGTGATGATGTGCTGTCGGTTTCTCGGGACGGCCATTGCTGCCGGGGCTGTCACCCGAGTCGGGCTCCCACTCGAAATGGGACACTGATTGGCTCAATTCTGCCGGAGGGGCGGCAGAGCCGTGGCCACGTGACACTCAAATCTGCGGTCATCTCGGCAAGGATCGCGCGCTGTGGTCGTTGGCGCTTTAACACGGTGAAACCGTGTGTGCCGGACGATTTCATAGGGATGTAGGTGAGCTGGAATAATGGAGTCAAGTGCTTGTTCAGGTTGTGCGATGAATCATATTGGTAGGGCAAGTGTGGTGATAATATGATGTAACATCAAAGCCCGGGTTCCATCATTTTTTATTCTGGATTTACTCAGTTACTGGAGTTTAGGAGTGCATCCGCTGCGCGGGCTATGCAACATAAATATTCCGCCACTTCGTCATGCCGTATTCCTCGGGGAATATTACCGGAATCACACAGATATAGTGTCATACATATTATTAGCTCACGCATGCACGTTTTCGAAGATCGTACGCAAATACGAAAACGTGCATTTGCATGACAATGCGCTTCATATGCTTTTTGCACGATCAGCTAAGAATGTCGTCCAGGCCAACATGAAACCTAGCCTTTTTTGCCTGTATAGTGACTTCATGCCACAAGGAGCTTGCGATTAACGCTGACTGGTAAGGCGACTGTCCCCAGAAAAAAAAACTGGGAAACCCGAGTTCAGCGATTAAGGATATCAAAGAGAAGCGTTTTGATGTCTTAAAAATAGTTACGCTTTAACTTTATGAGTCTTTGAATAGGTTTGTGACTAGTAGACTAGTAGACAGTAGACCCAGGCGATACTGCTTACTTTGTTACTTTGATGCACTTGGCAGGAGGGCTCTGGGTGGTCTTGTAGTAAGTGGTCGAACAATTACTTCCGATGAAGAACGCGCTGACGTGTTGAACAGAGCTTTTGCGAAAAAATTGCCCTCAGACACGTAGGTGAAAAGGACGTTGTAGAAAGTGACCGAGCAATTATTTATGATGAGGAATGCGCGGTGGTGTTGAACAGGACTTGCGGAAAAATTTACCCTCAGACACGTAGGTGGAAAGGATGTTGCAGAAAGTGACCGAGCAATTGCTTCTGATGCATGATTATGAGTTGTTGAGTAGAGCTTTTGCGGCAAAATTTACCCTCGAATACGTAGACGGAAAGGAAAGGTACCCGTGAAGGATTGCTATCAGAGCGACACTCCATCATTGTGAAATTGCAGTGTAAGAAATGTAGGTGCGGGACGCTATGTGATGTGAGAGGACAGCAACGGGGATGCTGATCAACGACACTCTCATATCATGGGTTGGCGCGTGAGGCACGGGAAGCAAAACGACAGTTTCGCATCCCTTGTGATGTTCGCCTTGGTTACAACAAAAAATTGCTGATCCACATTTAGGCAAGGTGTCTAAGTGTGCATACAATATCAGCATTCTCCAGGGACAGGGGAGCTGGGGGTGCAGCGGTAGCCAGATCTGAGGCTGGGGGCGTCACCCCGTCCTTATTCTCAGTTTCATGTCCTGATATTTAAGTGAAAATTCCTTGCATTACTTCACAATATATCGGTCCGGATTTCACAACGCCTTAGCGAGAGCAGACACTTGGCAAATCCTTCATACTTGGAAAGTGGAAGCATCGAAATTTTGAATTGTCGTCAATATGGAACCTCCTTGAGCTAGGATTTTTTTTTCCGCTCGGCGTCCTGTACGCGACGCGCCAAACACTATTTCACACAGGAATTGACGCCACTAATAGCTTCATGTCCTTTCTCGGTGACGTGACTGGTTCCTTTCGGGCACGTACAACATTTGACCGTCTATTTTTTAACTGCATCTTTTATATCTTGTTACTTTTGTGGAGACTTGTAGAAATGTTTGCTTTCCTACTGCTTCCTGAAACATTATCTGATTGCTCAACTCATCCAATGCTTTTGGCTGTCTTTATAACATTTTTTTCCGTGTTACTTTGATGCATTTTGCCAGCATTGATCTAATACTGGCTTATTGGCCAGTAGTCACGATGAAAAATCCTGGCTCACGATTTTTTTTTAGTGCATGGTAGGAATAAATTGTATGAAATACTATTATTGTTCTTGTTCTAAGCGATAATTTACCTTCATTTCTTTTCAGCATGGCATTACAAAAGTAGGTACTGGTCACATAAGGTATCTAATCACATTATGTCGCAAATTCTCATCATTTTATGGTCAGAGCTAGCCATGAAAAGCTAGCTCTAGCCTTACCCAGTTTAAGCATTAGCTTGCATTACCCTGCTTTTAAACCTTCCTAAATATACTTCCATTGGTGTTGTTTTGTTCATTTTTGGTAATGACTGAACATAGCCAATTATTTCGCAGCAATGCCAGTAAGTCATGAGCTTTATCATTTTCCCTATGGTGAAAATGGATGACACTTTTTCGGGGCCAACTTTCCACTTCAGGGCACCAACAATCAACATCAGAAGGCTACACTATTGCTGATTCTTAATTCTAACCTAAGGACCTGCACTTTGTGCAAATTGGATGATAAATAGACCCACTGCACATTTTCAGACGCCATCGCCATTTAGTAGTCCAATTCAGTATAAATGTCTGCAATTCGTGGTTAAATTTGGGCCTGTTTGACATGTCTACAATCAATTATATAAGAGAAGTAGGACGATGCCATTCAATTAATACGAAGTGTTACATTGTCTGCATAGCTGTGGACCGCATTTCACAGTACCCTTCCGTAGCGAAAATAATAGTTCGAATAGGTGACAATTACCACCTAATGCGTGCTCAGCGTTGAACATTTATTATTGGCATCGTTTCAGGCTTATATGCATGCATTAACTATGAAATATTGACATCATTATAACAAAATTCTTATGAAGGAGGATGCATGTAGAAAATCGAGATTGGTTTCGTGTTGAGTATTTCTGCATCCTGTTGTATTTCTTTTTCAATATCGCAAAATAAATCATTTTGGTTTGTTAAACACTAAGCCCTTCATCCAACCTCTCGACTATACCTGATATGTCAAACATCCTATTTCCAATCCTTCGTTGTTCCAATCCTCCCTCCAGCACACTGCGACACCGCTGAGCCAAGCGCCTCTGTCACCCGGCCGGAGACTGAAACGGATGCGAGCGACCCGCACCAACCCACACACAGCTGAAGTACTCGTCCCAATGGTCGATTGGAGTTGCGCGTACTGTGTGTGTCTGAACGTGGGGCGAATTCCTCAGCCGCCACAAACTAAATGAATTTCCTTCACATAAATAAGTGTGCCATTTTAAATCATGTGCGGGCCTTCGGTGACACATGGTGTGGTGCAGGGCTCGATCTTGGGTCCGGTCATGTTCCTAATATTCTCCAATGACCTCCCACAACATATCCCACACGGCAAGATTGTTATGTATGCCGATGATGTCCAGTTCCTCGAATCTGGGAAGCGAAACGAAATCACAGCCATTAGCCAACGATTGAATAAATCACTGTCAGTCGCCTTTAACTGGTTCATCCAGAATCGACTAAAAGTAAATCCCTCCAAAACTGAGATGGTTGTTCTCCAATCTTCTAGACAGCATACACCTGTGGAATTCTCAGTTCGTCTGGGCCAGTTGGAAATAGTACCCACGAAGTCTGAAATTACTTGGCGTGAAAATTGACTCACACCTGTCCTGGGATGTGCATGTATCTACTGTTGTGCGTTTGTGTAACCGCATACTCATTGGACTCGCTAGACTGCGTCATAAGTTTTCTCACATTACGAGACGGGTGCTAATTGAGGCACTCGTATTCCCTCACATAAGATTCTGTGTGTCTGTCTGGGGAAGCTGTAGCAGAGCCCAGAAACGACGCATTCAAAAATGCATCAACTTTGGTGCAAGGATTGTCGCCGGCTTGCACTACCGGGATCATGTGTCGCCCACGTTGAAAGAACTAGGATGGCTCAAATTCGAGGATTTCATATCCGAGGCAGATGCTCTCAGTTTTCAAAATTATGAACGAGTTCACTGGCTCAGAATTCATTCGCGGTCAACTAAACTGTCGCTCAACTGTGTCGCAACGGAGCACCAGGGCCACGGCTAACGGTGACCTCCAGGTACCACGATGCCGCACAGAATTCGCGCGCCGCTCCTTCATACCGAGAGCTTGCCGGACGTGGAACAATCTGCCTCCCGATGTGAGGAACTCAGGTGGCTACACTGTTTTCAGACGGAGGCTTTCGGCCATGCTGCGCATGTCCGGGCTCTAATTTCCGGCCTCCGGAACATCGCTTACATCAGCACTGTGATACCACTCGTTGTTGTCGTGTATGCTCGTGATGATGATTTGTGATGCTCATTAGTGCACTTATGCGACGGAAACTGAAAAACCCTGCTCGGGAGGATCCGAAATACATTACATTACATTACATTACATTCCGCATTGTATAAGTAGCCTGGCGAAATGGTGTTGTGCGGGACTCACGGGGTTGTGCTGGATACCATTGCAGGGGTAGATATGTCTCCAGAATCTAGGGGTTCTAGTTTCAGCGCTGGTAAGAGCCAAGGTTGGGGAAGTCCGACCACTGTCTCATCTAGCCCTCACACCAAGTTCTCTAGATTTCCGTTACTTCGTAACATGTCTCGAACTTGCAGTAATTTTTTACCTTCTACATTCATTTGAAGAATTTTGCAAAATTATACGCAACGCGCTACACCCGAACGCATGGGAGGACCCCACCACCCACATCCCTGTCCCGTCCTGGGAGGACCCCACCACCCACATCCCTGCCCCGTCCTGGGAGGACCCCACCACCCACATCCCTGTCCCGTCCTGGGAGGGCCCCACCACCCACATCCCTGCCCCGTCCTGGGAGGACCCCACCACCCACATCCCTGCCCCGTCCTGGGAGGGCCCCACCACCCACATCCCTGTCCCGTCCTGGGAGGACCCCACCACCCACATCCCTGTCCCGTCCTGGGAGGGCCCCACCACCCACATCCCTGCCCCGTCCTGGGAGGACCCCACCACCCACATCCCTGTCCCGTCCTGGGAGGACCCCACCACCCACATCCCTGTCCCGTCCTGGGAGGACCCCACCACCCACATCCCTGCCCCGTCCTGGGAGGACCCCACCACCCACATCCCTGCCCCGTCCTGGGAGGGCCCCACCACCCACATCCCTGTCCCGTCCTGGGAGGACCCCACCACCCACATCCCTGCCCTGTCCTGGGAGGACCCCACCACCCACATCCCTGTCCCGTCCTGGGAGGGCCCCACCACCCACATCCCTGCCCCGTCCTGGGAGGGCCCCACCACCCACATCCCTGTCCCGTCCTGGGAGGATCTAGCACCCACATCCCTGTCCCGTTGTAACAATTTGGTAGATTGAGACGCCAGTTGAGGAACACCACACCCAGTAACGTCCAGCCTCTAACTCACTCACGCCTGACGTCTGAAAATATTATATTATTGCCGAATACAAATGTGCGTATGAAGATTGACGGGATAAATTCGGCATGACTATTTTTTAGGACCTTGTGAGAAGGAAACTTGAGCCGTTGAGGGTGGTACATAGTTACGGTGCAACCTTACAACCTTGCAAAGCTGCAACCTTGCAGCCTTAGTCATATCTTACATTTGCATTTTACCGAAAATGAGGTCACCAGAGGTCATACCAGGTCAATATGTGCACCTCGACTTCATTTCCAGAAGTTTTCAAAAGAAGACAGAGCTCCTTTACTTTCCCATTGTTTTAAGGCCTAACACAGATGCCTGTATTTATATTGGTTTAGTAAACATGGCTCAAGACAGGGTACGTCACGTCAGGTCAGAATCAGACTTCCAAACCAGCTTCCGAACTATAAATGTTGGAAGCACGCAATGTGTCATTGGGAAGCCAATATAACTTGGAGCTCATATAACAGAGAAGCTTTTTCTTCATTTTTGGTCATGCTGAGGCTACAAACTACAGACTTGGTGACTTTGGTTTCAGATGTCAATTCCACAAGAAAAATCTTGCCCCCAGTTCAATTGTACTCCCCGCGTCTCTGACATTCTCTGCCTTATTCTGTGTCAAACTGTTGCTGCCCCTTACAAGTTGGTTGGCTGGTTATTGGTTTTACGACACGTCGACCGTTGAGTCATGTAGCGTCGCCAATCTCTCATGCCGATTGGTCGCCGGCGAAGAGTAGCGACAGGTGAGACTCGAACCCACAACCTTTCGATTGTGAGACGAGCATCTTACCCCTAGACCACTCGTCCCCCGCCCCTTAAAAGTGGATTCAATCACGTTTGTTAAACGGTTGTGTTAAAACAGAAACTGCTGCATAACCGACGCAGTCGATGCGCCCCTAAGCTCCAATTCAGAACAGAAACTGAAACTCAACCCACTGAAGTGTAGGCTACTCTGCATTGCGCTGAAAAGCCCACTCATTGAACAGGCTCGTTTGCTTTGCTATTATTTGTATGCTATGCACCAAACTGACTTCCGTGCGCGAATTGTGAGCGCGGCGCCCATCGGCTGACGCGCCACAGTTCGGCATCCTGAACCTCGAGTCCCCATCCTATATCCCTATGCCTTTTATCCTTGCATCCTTTCCATTCAGAGCTTCTATGTAATGCTCCCCATATATTGTCCACCATGCTTGCCATCGCAATCCGTGACGATCACACTTATTGCCACCACGTTGTGTGGATTTCTTGGCATGCAAATAATAAACAAAAATAATAATTGAAACACGCTGCGCATAAGCAAAAGTTTGGAAGCGTCAAGTACCCGGGGTGATGTCAGAACGCCAGAAACTCGACCATCACATCGACCCGAATGGCTTTAGGACCGCACCGTGCCACACGAGTGATGTTCCGTTCAGGTCAGACCAGGCATTGTGCGGTAAGTCTTGATGCGGGTTCTATCCTCGCGGCGTATTGCGCACATATCCGCTGTTTTACAGCAACGCCATACGGGCCGCAGTAGCTGAATCGAAGCCAGGCCGCATTGCGGGCGTCCAACATAAATGTTTGATGTGGCGCCATTCACGAACCAATCTCCCGGCCATTCACGAACCAATCAACCGATTCGACCACTAAACGACGCTGATCTTCCAGCGAACATGCTTTCGCTAGCCATGATTCACTCACTGCTCATGCATTGGAAGGAGGAATTCTTCAATGCGATCCGACTTTTGTGGTCTTCCTTTTCAAGCGCAAGATTGGCTCGTATATCCTTCGTGCTTGTTTCAGCTTGGCTGAATTGGCACGTGTGGCTGGTGATAGTCCATGTTCAATAGTCTCCTAAGTTCAACAACCTTTTTTTATAAGTAAACCGTCAAACAAAAATTAGGATTTTTTTTAATTTTTAGAAGTTTTTTTTAGAATGAGTACGAAGTGACATGTGACGAGAACAATGAATGCATTTATACGCTGTCACAACCGGGCCCCCACGAAGTTGGTTTGGTAGCGGGCTTGAAGGTTTCCCTTCACCATTGGTTTACATGCAATTTTACCGACTTTCTCTACGCTACCTTGCATATTTTATGGCAATATAGAGTACTTTGACGTATTCTAATTGAAAGACCTATTATTTAGCTTCAGCAAAGGGTATCCTAAATGACCCAATAATAATCGTCCAGCCTAACAATGTGCCATTTCCGGCAGGCTCACTACCAAGCGCCTCCAAAATAAAGGGATTGTTCCAGATATTGGTAGGCTCACTCTACCGTCCATTTTACGTGTTCAAGTTGTCGCCCTCGTTCAAGAGCGGAAGAAAGGACAGTCGGGGGGGGGGGGCTAAGTGCACCATAGCTTATTCTCCCCAGTGGCAGGAGAGTTTCTGAAAGGTAACCACAGAAGACCGCCTGAAACGGTAAGGCTACCACTGATGATGGCCTCAGCTGAGATACCCCTCGCGCAAAAGACGTCGCAGGAGCCGACGGGGACGGCTTCGGGAGCGGACACAGCAACGGCACCACTCGCGATCTGATCTCGTCACTATGTGCATGACCTGCCAGCGGTCCGCGAACTGGACCGTGCACGCCTGACCCGCTGTCTGCACGACGGTCGCTGGCAGCCGGCGGCTGTGGAAGGCTGACGTCTTCCTATTTATTTATTTATTTATTTCACGATGTATGCCCTCCACGTACAGTGGCTATTATGGACAGTCCTCTACGATTTGTTTCGGAAATCACATTTTAAAATCATATTAGGTACTCCAACATCCGTAGGTTTTAAGTAATCCAATATCAGTGCGTTTAAGTGATTCAACATCGGTAGGTTTTAAGCCGTCCAACATCAGTAGGCTAGGTTAGGTTACATTATTTTTTTATTGATAATTGTATGTTATTTTTAAGTATATACCACCACATCAAAAACCCTTTCCCCACACTTCCCATGTGTTGCTGAGGTGACAGCATGTATCCGTAGTCAAATTCTTTTCTTGGACTGATTTCTTAGATAAAAGTACTTGAACTTGAAGTCCTTATATCTTGGAAATTTTTCATTTTCCAAATGAATGAGTGTCAAGTTCGTTGAAGTCGCATCAGAAAACACCAGAAAAACAACATTTTGATTAAAAATGGCCCAGGGACTTCTTATGCATGTTTGCAATTTTTACACAAATCCTGTAATTGTCGATGGAAAGAATCAACCTGAATATAGGCATCGCTCACTTGTTATTCATGATAACCTCTCCTTTATATATAAGGTTGAGACATTACTTAAATTACACAGGTCAGGACTTCGACCAATCGTGCTCCAATCACCCGAACAAAACCTATATAATGCCACACATTCCAAAATACTTGATACTTTTCATCAATAAATAAAGTTGAACATGTGTTCCTATAACAAGAATAATGCTATTTTTTGTCAACAAAAAAGAGCATGCTTGTATTCCAGACTAAGTTTTAAGATATAACAGAAGACATACAAACTGGTTAAAATATGTTATATCCAGTACATATTTTCTTCATATATAGGAGAAAAAAACTTGTTCAAATGTAAATGTACCTAATTGATATACTTGTCACCTTGTATCACTCCTTGTCCATTATGTTAAAAAATGCAGCTCATAAATGCACCATTTCAGTTAGCAGATCTGACCTAAATCATCTATTTCTCATACCTTTGACCCTAACTTAGTGTAACTATAACTTAGTGGTAAATGATTGGCATGAGGGTCTTATCATGATTGTTATTTCTATGCACTAAGAACATATTGTCTACCAAGAAGCACAAAATTTTTTAGACCCCAGTTTAGATCACAAACAAGGTTTTGATATAGATGTTTGAATGCATGCTTATTAACATGACTAAGATAGTGTAACCACTCATTTCTATTGCATATGCTTAATCTTGGTTGCAAAGCAAAATAATACCAAAACCAAAAAGGAGGG
Source organism: Ashinkailepas kermadecensis (assembly GCA_034440615.1). Taxonomy (NCBI): domain Eukaryota; kingdom Metazoa; phylum Arthropoda; class Thecostraca; family Neolepadidae; genus Ashinkailepas; species Ashinkailepas kermadecensis. The sequence goes on along the minus strand of JAOTOM010001390.1, from coordinate 29,568 downwards.
CTTTCAATTGGCTCATATACAATAACTAGTTATTTAAAGCTTTATAAATTGCAAGGTAACCCAACATAAAATTAGCTAGCCTAATCTAGTTTCTCAGAGAAAAGTATCAAAATCTTGAAACAAAAGGACCTAACCAGGCCTATCCATCTTTGTCTTTCGTGGAGGAAAAACATTGCCAATATGCAAACAAAACAGGCAAAACACAACAAAGCAATCTTGCAACTGATGTAAACAGCAATAATACAGAAAAGCTTCAGGATTACCCTGGGTTTTGACTGGTGTGACTATTATGGTGGGAATAGCTGATGATAGCAGACATTTGCTTCTCTGCAAAGAGGCAAGGTTAAACCGTTCTTGCTTCAGGTTTCTTCTCTTATCAATTTCTTTTAAATGCTTGGAGCATACTCTTGGTTCCCCTACATTTGAAGCAGAATCCTGATGAAAATGGTGTAACCAGATTTCTTCTTTATTAAAGTTGCCTGCCCAGTTCCACTTCTATCCTCTGGTAATGCACAGTAAGGCATGACACCTGAAACAGAGATCTGTTCCATTCCAACATTATATCTAGATGCTGAATTCATACCACAGGAAATCAGACTGAAACTTATTGAAAGTTTCAGGAAGGCATTCCTAGATCACAATGGTACATAAAAGTTCAATTATGCATGTATAATCAATAATCCATGCAAGATTCATCAAGGAAGAATGTATCATGCCATGGGTCTAGATAAAAGTGACCATTGCGTATGATTTGAGAAAAGTCCTCTGCAACCAAATTGATACCATATTAAAAAAAACCTTCGGATGACTTCATGCGGGCTTGAAGGAAAACTTCGATCTACCTTCTAGTAAAGGTACCTTGGCCACAACACGCTTTTGTCAATAACACATTGACATTGAAACGAACGTGTAAAAGCAGACACGAAAAGGCTTCGCATTGATTCGAAGCATTGACTATCTTTTTTTCCATTTAACAATCGTGGTGGCTGCGAGAGTGAAATGTAGCTGCGAGAGTTACATTTATTGTGAAACTTGACCTGAAAATTGGGCTTTCTGCCGGTAAGATGCCGATCAAATATCACTAGCAGGTAAACATCTGTCCTGCTTACTTTTCTTGTAGCCTTGCACCCCTTATATGTGAAAGTGTGTTGGCATGTGTGCTGTTTCGTGGCAGATATAGCGAAGGTTGGCAACTTAGTCACGATCATAAGTGGAAAAGTGTCCCGTCCCGCATCTACATAATATCAGACATCACCAGTCTGTCACATGTTGGTGGCTACCAGTAAGTCTCTTAAACTAATGGGAAGCGTAGATTGTGGATTTTAGGTGTTTTTTTAAACGCGGATATATATATATATATATATATATATATATATATATATATATATATATATATATAGCGATCCGACGTTAACAACGAAAGGGCATAAACAGCGGCAGACTTTGCTTTCTAATACTCATGTATCTCTGGAGCCACCACTTAGTAGGTGGTCCGTACACTATAGACAAAGGATGCGGCAATTTACCTTTTTGCCGGAACTCGTGTACCAACCGCAACTGGCGGCTTTTGGCATCATTTATGAGGTAAACCATTTTGTGTCCAATTTTAGAACAAGCGCATGTATTTTAACAATAAGCGTAGCCAATCTGGGCCGGAGAACATGGTTCATTAAAGCTTAGGATACTTGCAACATATTCGACAGAACAGCTTCCCGGCAGGAGAAACAACAGCCGTCGGCAACGGTGTTATAGAAATTCGGCAGAAGCGCATTGATATCAGTTTTCACAGCGCATCTGTCGACATTGGCTGCACTGTTTCTGAAATCGTCTGCTTGCCGCTGAAATGTCTTTCGTTCATGCAGAAACTGGTCGCAGAACGGCAGTCGGCAGATTGCATCTGCCGAACCTCGTGCCATTTTAAACTGGTACGCTTCCAAGAACCACACAGCACTGGCATTCACGACAGAGTCGAGACACGGCGATAAAAATTGAATACGAATTACTGGAGCAACCTCCGATTTTTTAACCAACCACCAGACAAAACGTCATTTTTTTTAACCACGGGCGCCATGGCCATTCTGGCCACTCTCTGGCTCCTCCATCAGCCACAAAAAGGTTGACAATCTTCGCGTCTAGGCTCCAAATCGGTCCGACACGCAATTTGTAGCATTGACGACTGCTCGCATCCCGTAATAGATTGCATCCAACAAGCTGGGGCCCGGTGATGCAATTAACATCCATTTCCTCCGGATCCCGGGTCACGTGGCCATTAACGACAATGAGCGGGAAGACGGCTTTCTGAGCGACCCCTATGTTTCGCCACATATGCCAACGCATGGCCCTGTAAAGTGAATGCCAAGTAAAATACTCGGCGAGATGCAAAGATTGCAAAGGCGGCCCACATCAAGGCGTGAATGTCATCGAGACAGCATGCATCACTCGAAACCAACGGCAGGCATTTGAAACACACCGAGCCGATCACGTCGTCAGAAATAAGTCTCCGTCACCAGACTTAGAATGGGCCAAGCAACTCCGTGATAACTTATTTAACGTACACGTACACTTGCGCTGCCTTTGCTTGCCAAACTCACACACGGTATTCACAAGCGGCCTGAATGCTGCAGCGCTCCACGCAGCTCACATCGCTCACTCGGCCACTGCAGGGACATTGCTATGACGGGCCGGATCAATGTGCATCGAGGGAAATGTGCCCTGCACGGACATGTTTTCCCCGCGGGCAGCCGGGGCTGAGTTATGCCGGTAATAGTGGGCATAACTGAGTATATATATATATATATATATATATATATATATATATATATATATATATATATATATATATATATATATATATAGTATGGCATAACTGACATAACGAGTCCCCTGCGCGTGTCACTGGCGCAGCAGGGGATCAGACGCGGGGACGACTGGTCTAGGGGTAAGATGCTCGTCTCACAATCGAAAGGTTGTGGGTTCGAGTCTCACCTGTCGCTACTCTTCGCCCGCGACCAATCGGCGTGAGAGATTGGCGACGCTACACGACTCAACGGTCGACGTGTCGTAAAACCAATAACCAACCAACCAACCAGGGGATCAGACGCCGTGTAATGGCTCAAGCGGCCAGAAGTAGCGGGAAAATGAAATGTGTGTAAACGAGTGGCGAAAGATTCGGGGCGACGGTTCAGGAATAGAATGCGCTTCTATGCAATCTCTTCATACGCTCTACTAGGCCCAAAGTTGACTCAGCGCCAAATCATCTTGTCTTCGGCCTTTTGTGGACTGGGAAATTGGTGCTACTATTCTAAGGACATTGCTTTTTCATCGCAGACATGCATAGCTCCATTAACATCCAGGTTAACTTTTCCGTATGCTTACTTATATATATATATATATATATATATATATATATATATATATATGTATGTATATATGTGTGTGTGTGTGTGTGTGTGTGTGTGTGTGTGTGTGTGTGTGTGTGTTTGTGTTTGTGTGTGCACATGCTTGCAATATACGCCTGTAATCTACAATCCACGCTTGACTGGGTTAGGAGCTTGACTGTTAGCCATAAACATGCGACAGCCTGGCGGTGTCTGATATTCTGTCATCTGATAACATGCGACAGCCTGGCGGTGTCTGATATTCTGTCATCTGATATCTGATGCTGCCTTATCCCCTACACCAGGCGGCCGATTGGCAGCTATCATGCTCAGATTGCCTCTGTTGCTCGGTCACCATCGAACGGAGCTAGCACCAACGTGAAGAACCCCTCTCCCCGCCCTGGCTTGAAGTTTATCGCCGTCAAAGACAGCACTCAAGTCTGACCCGCTCTGAAACAAAGCTCGTCTAACTTACACTTGAGCTGATCAGCCGGACCGGACTTACATCATTCGTTCCCATCGCCCAACCGACCCACCTAATCCCCATTAGCGATGCAATGCCACGGAAGCCCTTTCAGGCGACGTTAACTGCGCGTGGAGCTCCAACTCGATAAGCCCGGCTTGGTCCTAATTTCCAATAGCCATCGCTGCAGCTTCGCACGATAACTCGCACCCTTCGACGGCCGGCCGAAATGATGATGATGGTGATGTCGATGCTAATGACGGGGATAACGATGCCTGTGATGACGAAGATGACGGCGTAAAACACCGGCGGAAAAGATGTGATCGGCAGCACGACGATGTCGCGGCAATGCTGGCGCACCATAGACGACCATAGTGGCACACCATATACGACCATAGTGGCGCCTCATAGACGGCCATAGTGGCGCGTCATAGACGGCCATAGTGGCGCGTCAGAGACGACAGCAGCCGCTGGTGTCGAACACGCGGGACACACCACAGGGATATATTTACGTCCACCTCTGCTACTACTAGAGCTTCCCCTGTTCCACCAAGCGACCGGCCCATCGAGGGATGATGTGGGCTCTGCACAAACAAAGCTGGCATGACAGCCGTGTGTTAGTCGACGCGTGTTGCATCGGCTCGGCCCGACGTTGGACTGGTGTGAGTACCCCGGACGAGGGCTGTCTCGCCACAGCACGCATCGTCCCGACGTTAGCTTGGTGTGGGTACCCTGGACGAGGGCTGTCTCGCCACAGCACGCATCGGCCCGACGTTAGGCTTGGTGCGGGTACCCTGGACGAGGGCTGTCTCGCCACAGCACGCATCGGCCCGACGTTAGCTTGGTGTGGGTACCCTGGACGAGGGCTGTCTCGCCACAGCACGCATCGGCCCGACGTTAGCTTGGTGTGGGTACCCTGGACGAGGGCTGTCTCGCCACAGCACGCATCGGCCCGACGTTAGCTTGGTGTGGGTACCCTGGACGAGGGCTGTCTCGCCACAGCACGCATCGGCCCGACGTTAGCTTGGTGTGGGTACCCTGGACGAGGGCTGTCTCGCCACAGCACGCATCGGCCCGACGTTAGCCTGGTGCGAGGGCGAGGGCTGTCTCGGTACAACAATCGCTGTCAGCTTTCGGCCGCCGAGCCGAAGGAAACTTGGCAGTCGATTAATCTCGGGCATGACCATCTGTGGTCATCTGGAGCAACGTATCGTAGCCGGAACGACGCACTGAACACTGCGGGACATTGTGTGGCTCACTGCACTTGGCCATGTTCGGCGATCATAAACTTGCTCGATGGACCATGGTCGGCCGCTTTGGACCGCTATCACGGGGGCAGTGTACATAGTGGGTGTACACTGTACATAGTGGGTGTGCATGGTGGGTGTGCATAGCTAGTATGCGTTGTGGATGTACAAAGTGATTGTACAAGGTGGGCTGGCACAGTGGGTGTGCATTGTGAGCATGCATAGTATACATAGTGGGCGTACGTCGTACGTAGTGGGTATGCATAGTGGGTGCACATGATGGGTGTACATGATAAATTACGTAACGGGTGTACATAGTAGATGTACATAGTGTGTGTAGGAGGGAGAATACGGGGACCTTAACGTTCCATGGCTTCTGACACCAAAAAATATCGAATTCATTCAAAATGTTTCGACTTCAAGCTGAACTTTGGAACGTCTGGTCACATCGTGTGCTACATCTAGAATGCCTACAAAATCCTGCTTAAGCTAAGCACGGGTACAAAGTAGGCCTCTGTTTCCCATGTTGATCCTCCCACAGGGTAAAATGGGTCAGAAGACGGGGCAATACGGGATAAATAGCGCATGTGCTGTAGGGAAGAATGCGACTCTGTTCGTGAGCTGGGTATTAACAGCCTATGTAAATCATTGTCCGATAGTTTTTTTTCCGTAGAGTGGAAGGTACAGGCGAGGACTTGACCCGTGATGACATTAAAGCAAGTTGGCAATATGATAGGCAAAAGTGCAGGCAAAGGTGCGGGTAAAAGATGCTATTGACGAATGAACCGACTGCAAGCTGAATCTGCCGGCAAGGATGTCATGGTCCAGATCTCAGGAATCTAGTATGAGGAAAAGGTACCACTTGCTACAGCTGTATGGTGTGCAGTGCGGGCAAACCGGCGAAACGATAGCTGAACATACCGTCATGTTTGAGCACGACACCAGAAAAAAAACCATTTGGGATATGGGAGGCTAATATAGAAGCTTTCAGTGCAATTTAACCCTTTCACTGCCACAGCCGGTCCGCCAATTTGCGGCTATACTGCCGCAAGTGTGTAACTTTGAGTCACCGGCGGGCTGCCCATTGACACGTCTCGAAAGAGTGATCGCCTGTCAGACCTCCCCTCCGGTCTGACACCTGATCCCCTCGCGCCGACTCGGCGGTCAGAGGATGCAGATTTCCGTGGCGAGGTTGGCGGTCGGGCTGTCCTCCAGGTATGGCACGACGGCAAGGCTATAAGCAATCGAGCCCAGAACGGAGGATATATATATATATATATATATATATATATATATATATATATATATATATATATATATATGTGTATATATATGTGTGTATCTATATATCTAGGTATTTAAGTGGAGTACCCAGGATTCGCGCAGGGAGAACCGATTTAGAGGGGGCCCAACTATCCCCATTAAAAAAAATCCCCGGATTTCTGCCACTATTTTGTAAAGGGGCACATTGTATGTTTTTAAAATGCAATTATTAGGGACCAACTTAATTTCCTGTGGAAGGGCCCAATCTACCACCATCGTCTCTGAGTTACCGGATTTCAACTCTAACCCTTGGTGTCCCTTGGTAAGTCACCCGACAATGCTGAAATTACACCGGTGACAAATCACTTGTAAATGTAAAATTTTCCAATTTCAGGCATTTCGGTTTATGACGCTTGATCGCCAAAACACCAACGTTCCTGCACTTGTGCACCCGCCTTGCGCATTCGTCGCATTCCCCACACTTCGTGATTTTCACAATGTTCCGGTTTCTGCAAGGCCTCCTACGTTTTGCTAATTGCTTCCACATGATAGTTTTGTGCCATATTTGATGTGTGGAATGCTTGGTATGGGGTTCGCTTGGAAAGTGCGATGAATTTAATTCGATGGTTAGTTCTCTTCTTCCAACATTTGCTGGTGGTCAAGAAATCTGGATGCCCGCTGAGCTTTGATGCACCGCATCTCTTTGGTTAAGTACGCTCCCAGATTCGCTACCGAACCGTGGTCCTACCCAGGAGTTCTTTTTTGTACATACCCGTTGCATTTTTCGTCGCCTACGGATGTGTTTTAGGGCTCCAGCCAATTTTTATTAAGGGCCTGGTACATTTTGGAGACCCGGCTCTTGTTTAAGTTTTGCTGCTTTTCGTGCACCAACGATATTTTTTAAGTACCGGCGCGTTTTTGAAGATCACGATGTGTATATTTGGTGTCCAGTCTTTTTGTTACTTTTAGGGCCATGTGGTGCTTTGAGGTCCCAGCCTGCTCTTGAGGCCCGATTCGGTCTCATGGCATCGGTGTGCTTTTATGGACTCCGTGGTGTTTTTCTAAAGCTCCCGGTGTGCTTATTTAGAGCTGAAGCGCATGTTTTAGGGACCTGCCGCAACTTGCGAAACTCGGTACACTTTGGAGGGCCTGTGCATTTTCTGCCTCCCGTTGTATTCTTAAGGTCCCGCTGAATTTAATTCGGGCTCCCGACACACATTTGTAGGATCCAGCTCGATTTTAGAGGCTCTGGTGTAATTTAGCGGGGTCTCGGCGCGACTATTCGGGCCCAAGCGCGTAATTCCGACAGGATATGAAGTTCGATGCAATTTTTGGTGCCTTCTGATTTTTTAAGTCCGAGTCCCGGCGTTATTTTCGGGTTCCCGGCGCCATATTCTTGTGTCCAGCCGCGATTTTCGAGCTCCAGTATGTTTTTTGGGCCGTATGCGATTTTTAAGGCATCTGGTGGTATGTTTATGGCTCCGGAGCGATTTCCCTGACTCGGACATGTATTTGCGGAATTTCTCTTTATTTTGGAGGGCTCCGGCTTTATTTACCTGGGGCACCAATTTAATATCTGTGGTCATGCTGTGCTTATTTAAGGCCATCGGCGTCACTTTTTTGGAGACCCGAAGGGAATTTTCGATGCCCGACCAGATTTTCTCGGACTACCGACGGGAATTTTGGGTCCCAAGCATGATACTTGGGGGCTCGGCGCGAGATCGTGGGGAGGAGCGTTGCACTTCACTGGGCCCCAGCCCGATTTTGTCGGGCCCTGGCGCAAATTTTCGGCCCAGAGCAAGTTCTTTTTTGGTGCCAGCTGTATTTATGTAGAGCCCCTATGCGAATTCTCGGGACCCCAGCACGAATTTATGGAGCCCAAGAACCATTTTTGGGGGACCCGGCGCGATTCTTGGCAGCCCACGCCTTCAGGAGGCGGGAGGACATTTTCCTCTTTGGTACACCACTGCGGCTGCTCAACGAGTTTTTCTTCAGCCGATGGCACCCTTCAATGTAGCAAAAAAAAGCCCTTCGAATAATTATCTTTGAGGATCTGTTCGGATTTTTTTTCTTTGCTCGGGTCGATTCGATTATGAGTCCCTTTGCGATTTTTGGTGTCGAGTTCTATTTTTTGTAAGTCCCATGCGCGATATTTTTCAGGCCCCGGTACGATTCTCGGGGCTCCCGGTGCATTTTTGTCGTGCATTAGCACGCTTCTTTTCCGGGGCCCGATGTGTTTTTAGGGTCTTTCACGCAATTGTTCTAGCCGCACAGTGACGTTCCGTGTAGGGATTGATATTTTGGAGGCCGGCTTCGACTTTTTGGGCTCCTGCGGGACATTTTGGGCCCCCAGTGTGACTTTCAATGGCAGCGACGCGACTTTTTTTTGGTCTAAGTGCAATCTTTGGGCCCCGTCTTCATTTGTTTGGATCCCTATTGCGAGTTTTAGTGGCCTCGACACGTTTTTGGTGGCCCAACACGTTTTGGAGGCCTTTGGAACTATTTGTGAGGCCCCGGAATGATTTTCCACGTCAGGACTTTTTGCTCCCGTTTTCCCGGCTTCATTTTCTTGGGTGGTCCCGATGAGACTATTGGGGCCCTGGTGCGACCTGTCGAGCCCCTAGCGTGATTTTCAGAGGACCGGGCGTGACTTTTTGGTACCGCCAGGCTCAGAGTGATTTTCAGTGGTCCCGGCCCGACCTCTTGGGGTCCCCGTCTCGATTTTCAGGAACCTGGCACGACTTTTTTGGCACCAAACGTGATTTTCGTGGCCCAGGCGCGAACTTTTTGCAGCCCCAGCGTAATTTTCATGAACCCCGGTTCGACTTTTTGGGAGCCCAGTACGATTTTGAGGGGCCCGACCCGATCTTTTGGAACCGAGCGTTATTTGTATGGGCCCAGCCTTTTTGGCCCCCATCGTGATTATCAAGGTCCCCGGCACGACTTTTTGGGCATCCAGCATGATTTTTAGGAGCGCAGATGCGAACTTATGAGACCCCCAGTGTAATTTTCAGGGTACCCGGTCCGATTTTTTGGGAGCCACAGCGCGATTTTCCGGTGGTTCGCCCGACCTTTCGGGCCCAGTGTGATTTTCAGTGGCCAGGCCAGTCTTTTTTTGGGCCACAGCGTCATTTTCTGGGGCCCGGGCGAGACTTCTTGGGCCCCCAGCGTAATTTCCAGGAGTCCGGCCTGACCGTTTGAGGCCCCAGCGTGATTTTCTGGGGTCCCGGCGCGCTTTTTCTGGGGTCCAGCGGTATCTTGAGGGGCCCGGTCCCACTTTTTGGAGCCGCCGGCGTCATTTTTAGGAGCCCCAGAACGATTCTGGGGGACCCAATGTGATTCTTGGGGACCTCATAACCTCTCTGGGGTTGAGGAAACCACCCCCAATTCCCCCTTCGGTATGCCACTGGTACGCTATGCACATATATATATATATATATATATATATATATATATATATATATATATATATATATATATATATATATATATATATATATAGTATTCTCCAATTCAGCCAGAACAAACCCGATCCCTGAAATAATATGGTGAGGGGCACAACTCGAGACCATGGATATTTTATGGGAGGTAAAATGGTAATATTGTAGGTATTATCGTGTTCACAAAAAATTAATTATTCTGAGGTACAGATGTTTTGACCATTTCTGATTGAGACCTATCATTGCATACCCAACATCATATAAGCAAGTCGGAAAGCATGTACACAACGTGGAGAACATGAATGCGTACACCGGACTATTGGTAGCATGCTTTATATCAAATGACAGGCCTTGATGAGCTGGATGCATCTTTCACAAGCATAAATGGAAGATAAGCATCATTTTGCAATGAGAATCATGCTTGAACACGATCTTAATTACACACCGCCCAAAGGATGCGATGGATTTCTGACCGCACCAGTCAGGCACACCATGAAAGGTGCCGCCAACCCATCGATCACCGGCCCTTGACAAGGCGGCCCGTCCAGTCCCACCCACTCCAGGGGTGGAAGCAATTACAAAAAGTTACACGATTGCGGCAGGCTGAGGTTGGCCAGAAAGTTACTCGATTTACACACTCTGGCAGGCAAAGGCCAAAGTTTCAAAGCAATACGCGACTTATAAGCCTTGAATGAGATAAAACCCATGGATGCCGAATTATCATCGGACCTCAAAAAACCTTTGTGTTTTCTGGGTCTCGCTGTATGTGTGTGTGTATGTGTATGTGCGTGCGTGCGTGCGTGCGTGCGTGCGTACGTACGTGCGTGCGTGCGTTGTGCGTGCGTGCGTGCGTGCGTGGGTGCGTGAGTGTGTGTGTCTATACTCACTTTGCCTCTGTTCGGTCGTCTTGCTACACCAGAAAAGACTTAACTGGGATAACTATTTATTGCCAAGAGTGACACCAGGTCGCAATACTAATCAATAAGTAATTGCGAAGTCCATTTTACCTCGCTACCCCGTTTTGCTCCCCTTTCACCTACACATTGGATATGCATGATAGGTGTAAATAGTCGGCGTACATAGTAGGTGTACATAGTGGGTGTAGAACGTGAGGGTAAATATTGGTGTACTTGTTTGTAAGTACATAGTGCATGCCACGCGAAAGGTTCCGGCAGGAAGGAAGGCATTCAAAGTTAGGGATTGGAACAAGTATAAAAAATGAAATGGACACCGATACAGGAGATGACCAGAACCAGGTTATGTCCGGTCTGATCAGCACTGGTCGGAAACGAACAAATGTTTCCCTTGTGATTGATGTCTTATTCTGTGTTTAAGTAGTGACATCTCACGGCGATGTAGTTAAAAATGAAGTGTAAAACTGAGAACGAGCCCTGTTGTTTCAACGTTTAGTTGCTTCCACCCTGATGTGTCTTTTTTCGTCCTGAAATTGATGGGATGAAACGTTTTACCTACCAATTTCAAACACATTTAAACAAACATAATAAAGTATTCCAAATGAATGCAAGTTTATGCAACGCTAACTTGTCATCTCCTCCGTAAAATAAGAATATTTCTGCTTGTTCTAATAAACTGTTGCGTGCTAAGAAATAATAGGTAACTAGGTAATCATCGATCGCACTTTGTAGTGCAAATTGGACTCTGTGCAAAATGCATTGTTGCTGTATTGTTATTTTTTAATGGACGCTAAGTGAGGTACTGGATTTCGTTGGCTTCGCACCAGATGAGAAACATTTCAGTTAGCTTTTGGGTAATATTATGTTTGTTTATACATTACATTCTGGTCAAAACGATATTGGGAAAAAGTTTTATATTCTTTGATGGATACATGAGCTACAGATGTTCATGATACATTGTATATATCTTAATTGCATCCATTTCAATTCTGGTATGCAACAAGCTCCATTCCGTACTCGTCACCTCCGTCACTTTCACATTGCCAACCCTTGAAAACCGCCACTGGCTATTATGCCCGTGTCCTTAGTCTATAAGGCACCACACGACCATACAGACATGATGATATCACGGCACGATTGTACTAGCCAGTGGCCGAACCAGAGGTCGACGCTATAGCCCCACGCCACCCGATAATCTTTAATCTCTGGAATCTTGAATCTTTGGAATCTTGGCAAGATGTCCATTCAGAGCACTAATCTTTAAAACCTCGCGACAAGATACCCATTTTCAATGCATTGAAAATGAAAAATTCAAGGATTAAATCCTTGGAATCAATCCGCCAAACTGCCTGGTTGCAGCTTTGAATTTGTTTAATCTCTTAATATAATTCATGCTTGGATTCTTCATGCCTTCAAAGTGCTCACGGTTAAAACATTTGTATGTGTTGAATTTTGAATCTTTGGAATAACATGACAAAACTCCCTATTAGGAATCTTGAATCTTTAGACTCCTTCGACAAGGCTGCCCACCCGAAATCTCGAAACATTGAATTTGGGTGGCGTGTGCTTGGCATCTCGAGTTCTTAGAATCTTGGCAAAATTGCCAGGTCGGAATCTGAAATCTTTGGAAACTTGCTACGCCACCCACTTTGAATCTTTAATCTTTTCAATCCCTGAACTAAATTCCTACAGATGCCTATTCGGGAGTTCTGCCAGGATTGTCCATGGTGGTGGATATTAAGCTAATGGTGAGATGTTGAAAATATGCGCCAGCTTTTGGTGCTGGATAGTTGTTGAGGAGGGATTGAGAGAAAAACACGGCTTGATGGTTGACTGAGGGTGGGCAATTTGTATCTTCCTGACATTCGCCATTTCGTCCATTGATCAATTACGTTTTTTGGTCAATGGCAGTTGTAAATCACGATTTGCATCCAGGGGAGAGGGACGTTGAGAGTTTGATGCTATTCACTGCACTTACTCCAGTTTGGTCGCCTCACTAGAACTGACCACCACTTCCACACATGATCGGAGAGTGGACATCAGCCGGTAATGTCTGGCAGATCGTCAGCTGACGGTCAGACACGGCACGCCGCCGACTGGTTTGCGCCCGGCTGCGTCCTTTCGTCGGTGTGACGTCTCGGGCGCCCCGGGACCGGGTTCCAGGCGCGCTGTCGCGTCTGCCGGGCCGGCTGATTCCGGCGGGGACCGGCCTGTGCGGCGCCTATCGGCATGCATGGCCTGGGACCGCGGGCCGACGGTGACACGGCCGCGCCGCCGTCACAGCTCGTCCAGCCCAGACACACGGCTCCGCCGGCCAAGACACACGGCTCCGCCGGCCCAGACACACGGCTCCGCCGGCCCAGACACAAAGCTCCGCCGGCCCAGAGACACGGCTCCGCCGGCCCAGACACACGGCTCCGCCGGCCCAGACACACGGCTCCGCCGGCCCAGACACACGGCTCCGCCGGCCCAGACACACGGCTCCGCCGGCCCAGACACACGACTCCGCCGGCCCAGAATCACGGCTCCGCCGGCCCAGACACACGGCTCCGCCGGCCCAGACACACGGCTCCGCCGGCCCAGACAAACGGCTCCGCCGGCCCAGACACAAAGCTCCGCCGGCCCAGAGACACGGCTCCTCCAGCCCAGACACACGGCTCCGCCGGCCCAGACACACGGCTCCTCCAGCCCAGACACACGGCTCCTCCAGCCCAGACACACGGCTCCGCCGGCCCAGACACACGGCTCCTCCAGCCCAGACACACGGCTCCTCCAGCCCAGACACACGGCTCCGCCGGCCCAGACACACGGCTCCTCCAGCCCAGACACACGGCTCCTCCAGCCCAGACACACGGCTCCTCCAGCCCAGACACACGGCTCCTCCAGCCCAGACACACGGCTCCTCCAGCCCAGACACACGGCTCCGCCGGCCCAGACACACGGCTCCGCCGGCCCAGACACACGGCTCCGCCGGCCAAGACACAAAGCTCCGCCGGCCCAGACACACGGCTCCGCCGGCCAAGACACGCGACTCCGCCGGCCCAGACACACGGCTCCGCCGACCCAGACACACGGCTCCGCCGGCCAAGACACACGGCTCCGCCGGCCCAGACACACGGCTCGTCCAGCCCAGACACACGGCTCCGCCGGCCCAGACACACGGCTCCGCCGGCCCAGACACACGGCTCCGCCGGCCAAGACACACGGCTCCGCCGGCCCAGACACACGGCTCGTCCAGCCCAGACACACGGCTCCGCCGGCCCAGACACACGGCTCCGCCGGCCCAGACTCACGGCTCCGCCGGCCAAGACACACGGCTCCGCCGGCCCAGACTCACGGCTCCGCCGGCCCAGACACACGGCTCCGCCGGCCAAGACACGGCTCCTCCAGCCCAGACACACGGCTCCGCCGGCCCAGACACGGCTCCGCCGGCCCAGACACACGGCTCCGCCGGCCAAGACACACGGCTCCGCCGGCCCAGACACACGGCTCCGCCGGCCCAGACACACAGCTCCGCCGGCCCAGACACACGGCTCCGCCGGCCAAGACACACGGCTCCGCCGGCCCAGACACACGGCTCCGCCGGCCCAGACACACAGCTCCGCCGGCCCAGACACACGGCTCCGCCGGCCCAAGACACGGCTCCGCCGGCCCAGACACGCGGCTCCGCCGGCCCAGATACACGGCTCCGCCGGCCAAGACACACGGCTCCGCCGGCCCAGACACACGGCTCCGCCGGCCCAGACACACGGCTCCGCCGGCCCAGAGACACGGCTCCGCCGGCCCAGACACACGGCTCCGCCGGCCCAGAGACACCGCTCCGCCGGCCCAGACACACGGCTCCGCCGGCCCAGACACAAAGCTCCGCCGGCCCAGAGACACGGCTCCGCCGGCCCAGACACACGGCTCCGCCGGCCCAGAGACACCGCTCCGCCGGCCCAGACACACGGTTCCGCCGGCCCAGACTCACGGCTCCGCCGGCCCAGAGACACGGCTCCGCCGGCCCAGAGACACCGCTCCGCCGGCCCAGACACACGGCTCCGCCGGCCCAGACTCACGGCTCCGCCGGCCCAGACCACGGCTCCGCCGGCCCAGAGACACGGCTCCGCCGGCACAGACACACAGCTCCGCCGGCACAGACTCACAGCTCCGCCGGCACAGACTCACGGCTCCGCCGGCCCAGAGACACGGCTCCGCCGGCCCAGAGACACGGCTCCGCCGGCCCAGACACACGGCTCCGCCGGCCCAGACACGGCTCCGCCGGCCCAGACACACGGCTCCGCCGGCCCAGACACACGGCTCCGCCAGCCCAGACACACGGCCGGCCCAGACACACGGCTCCGCCGGCCCAGAGACACCGCTCCGCCGGCCCAGACACACGGCTCCGCCGGCCCAGACTCACGGCTCCGCCGGCCCAGACACACGGCTCCGCCGGCCCAGACACACGGCTCCGCCGGCCCAGACACAAAGCTCCGCCGGCCCAGAGACACGGCTCCGCCGGCCCAGACACACGGCTCCGCCGGCCCAGACACACGGCTCCGCCGGCCCAGAGACACGGCTCCGCCGGCCCAGACACACGGCTCCGCCGGCCCAGAGACACCGCTCCGCCGGCCTAGACACACGGCTCCGCCGGCCCAGACACAAAGCTCCGCCGGCCCAGAGACACGGCTCCGCCGGCCCAGACACACGGCTCCGCCGGCCCAGAGACACCGCTCCGCCGGCCCAGACACACGGTTCCGCCGGCCCAGACTCACGGCTCCGCCGGCCCAGAACACGGCTCCGCCGGCCCAGAGACACCGCTCCGCCGGCCCAGACACACGGCTCCGCCGGCCCAGACTCACGGCTCCGCCGGCCCCCCAGACCACGGCTCCGCCGGCCCAGAACACGGCTCCGCCGGCACAGACACACAGCTCCGCCGGCACAGACTCACAGCTCCGCCGGCACAGACTCACGGCTCCGCCGGCACAGACTCACGGCTCCGCCGGCCCAGAGACACGGCTCCGCCGGCCAAGACACACGGCTCCACCGGCCCAGAGACATGGCTCCGCCAGCCCAGACACACGGCCGGCCCAGACACACGGCTCCGCCGGCCCAGAGACACCGCTCCGCCGGCCCAGACACACGGCTCCGCCGGCCCAGACTCACGGCTCCGCCGGCCCAGACACACGGCTCCGCCGGCCCAGACACACGGCTCCGCTGGCCCAGGACACGGCTCCGCCAGCCCAGACACACGGCCGGCCCAGACACACGGCTCCGCCGGCCCAGAGACACCGCTCCGCCGGCCCAGACTCACAGCTCCGCCGGCACAGACTCACGGCTCCGCCGGCCCAGAGACACCGCTCCGCCGGCCCAGACACACGGCTCCGCCGGCCCAGACTCACGGCTCCGCCGGCCCAGACACACGGCTCCGCCGGCCCAGAGACACGGCTCCGCCGGCCCAGACACACACGGCAGCGACGCCAGCGGAGGCGGCTCCGAGGCCTGCAGGGTCGGTGTCGGACACCCCGACGGGGGCAGCCATCTCGATTGCCCCTCTGGTCGCGTATCGCTGTTGATGGGTGGATGGGTGGACTTTCAGGTCCATCGGTACAATATGTCGTGACGCCATTAATTGTACTCCGGCATTTGTCTGGGTGTGTAGTTGGTGCATGCATTTGGTCGGAGGCGCGGATACGTGAAACATGACTATTACGATGTAGTTCATGAACTCATTGCGCTTTACCCTGATCACGCATCGGATGTAAAGAAACTATCAAAACTACTTTTGGAAGAATGACACATCATGGCAAACCACATCACCATATGAGTTGACTTTCTTTTACCCCCTGTTTTACCTGAGTTGTTATTTTACCCACTCAATGGCTATCTTGGTCCACCTATGATGAAACTGGGCATCGTAAGAAAGAATGCAATTATAAAAAGCTGACACTTCGATATGTCTGATTATATCGATCTGTTTTACAGTGGTCGTATCCAAAAATCACATTCACGACGGCTTTCCCCTTTATAATGTTCCTAGCGTTGCCTATGCGAACCGTTCCCATGTATTCTAGTGTATTTTCTATACTTTCCAGCGGCAGTATGAACTATTCAAGCTACAGAAGCTAATTTCATACAAATATAAAAACATAGCTTGAATCAGTTTGTATCCCAATTCGGACGCTCTGTAATTACCTATGCATTCTTTTTAATTCTGAGTGTGTAGGTAATTAATTATCTTTCTATCTATTGGCTATTGATTCATGCCGGTTAGATCAAAATCTGTCAATAAACGTTGGAGCTATAACCATGGATGATGTACGCCTGGATTGGAAACTCCGCGTCGGCGCCTTTGATCTGCGCGTATCAGCGGCACCAACCTGCCACCTAGCGGAGGGTAAGTAAAAACACGGAAACGCGGTCAGTTTTAGGCCGTGCGCCTATGGGAGTTCGTGGTACGCATTTCGTATTCGATTTTGTTTTCTCCAATTGATTCAGCCACCCCAGGAGGATTGCATCTGCCTTTCATGACACAGAATTGATCAAGGAACCTTACCATTCTTTCCTTATTTATTTATTACGCTCAGTTCCGAAGTTGTCGTGATGCGAATTGAATGCATCTTTGAGAGGGAGCCCATTTCGCCGAAAGGGTTGGCCCACCTATGCTGATTTCTTAAAAGGATCGGAGGGGGCAAAGTACATGAAGGCGATAGGCAGACCAAAATGAATAGGGGGTGGGGGGGTCACATTCCATAGACTCCCATGTTAAAAGTTGAAATTATTGCGGGTGGGGGGAAGCAAGCATTGAGGGGAAGTTTCACCCTCAAAGATAAGAATGAGCGGTTCTGCTTTCACCCCCACCCGCCTCGCCCTCTAGATTTGTGGCTGGTATTTTCCAGTGGAGTGGTTTACACAACTGAATGGGAGAGTACAGACTTCGGTGTACCCACAAATCCGCAAAGAGGATTGAGCCGAAGTTCCATGGAGGGTACAAGCCCCCTCCCCCTGCACCATACCACTGATATATTTATGATTTTGCCAAGGAGGCGTCATTTATCCAGAGGGGCGGCTCTTGGTCCAGAACATTTGGACGGGGTACACTTCGATCTCCCAGAGGGGCACCATTTGTCTTTGTCTGAGGAGCGCCTTTCGCCGAAAAATTCGCGGCGTGCGTTCGGACTCCCAGAGGAATGCCGTTCCCAGGCCGAGGAGCGCGTTGCGCTGAGAAATTCGAGGGGGGAGGTACACTGGAACCTCCAAGGGAGGCGTCCTTCGGGTCATAAGGGGCGCCACGTTCGCTTCCTCCCCCTTGGATCAGCCCGTGCAACATACCCTAGCTGGCAACGCCACAGCCTCTCGCCATCGGCTACCACTACCACGGCAAGTGATAGCCGATTTGCTACCACTTGCCAGTCGTTCGACTCAGGGGTGTTGTTTTATATACATTTGAGGGGGAACTGGCACCTCAATGTTTGCGTAACCCACCCCCGCAATTATTTCAACTTCTAGCACGGGGCCAATGGAATGTGCTCCCAATTAATTTTGGTCTGCCCATTGCCTTCAGGTACTTTGCCCCGTCCAATCATTTCAAGATCAAGATAAAGATTCAAGATAAAGATCATCAAGATATCAACATCGGTGGGCCGACCCTTGGGGCGAGGTGGGCTCCCTCTCACAAATTTCTTCACTTCGCACCACGACAACTTCTGAACGGAGCGTAATAAATCAATAAGGAAAAAAAACGGTAAGTTTCCTTGATCAATTATGTATCATGAAAAGCAGATGCAATCCTCCTGGGGT
The DNA here is from genome assembly GCA_034440615.1 of Ashinkailepas kermadecensis. Lineage (NCBI taxonomy): Eukaryota > Metazoa > Arthropoda > Thecostraca > Neolepadidae > Ashinkailepas > Ashinkailepas kermadecensis. The sequence goes on along the minus strand of JAOTOM010001390.1, from coordinate 11,085 downwards.
GGCTGAATCAATTGGAACAAATTCCAATACGAAATGCGTACCCTGAACTCCCATAGGCGCACGGCCTAAAACCGGCCGCGTTTCCGTGTTTTTACTTACCCTCAGCTGGGTGGGCCGATACGCAAACAGCTGCTGGCTTCCAATCCAGGCGTACATGATCCATGCTATAACAACACCAATGATTGAATGTCACCCGCTTGTGTCGCAAGACGTTTTTAAACGTTAGCCACCTATGCGGCATTTGGTCATCGTCAGATTACGGCACGGGAGACGAAACCATGCACAATATTGCTTTATTTCATCAGTGATCGAGGGCTCGTCGGTGATTCAACGAGTGAAGAATTGCCTGCTGGCAAGAGCGGTAGGGAGCGAAACCTGATGAATTCTGCATTTGGTCACACAAGCATCTGACAGAAGAATGCACTCGTAAAGGAGCTACGACGCTCAACTCTCAATATGGTTGTGCAATTTTCGATCTCGACAATGGACCTCTTATTTATCCCACTTATATGATCGAATGCAAATATAAACATATATGCCCATGAGTATCCTGCATTGTCAGTAATGCATTCATATATATGCACATCAACACTCATGATCTTATCGCGTGCATGCATCACCTGAGTCAGGTCCAGGTCTCTGTAGGTATTCTATGCCACGCTTGATATAAATGGCTAGACCATTTTACAAAGGATCGGTTTGAACCTTGAGACTGCAGTGTACGAGCAAGTCATTCAATTTCGTTATCCGGTACGAAGTACCCAAGGCTACTAATATGGTCAAAACATAGCTTTCAGGTGAGGTCAAGGCATCGTTTTGACTCCCCCTCCCCCAACAGCTGAATTTCCAGGGCAAATGGACTGTCTCGCCGCCATGCTGCCACATCTAGTACATCATCAATCATCAGTCAAAATTTGTCGCAGGAAAAAGAAGGGATACGTGCGATTTCGTGCACACATTATCCCGGTTTTCCTCTGGATACGTCTTCGTAGCTCGATGACTTAGGGTCGAAAGAAGCTGACATTTGTACACATGATGAACAAAGCATGATTAAGCAGACGCCAATCCTGCTGCCAGAGGCATATCGGTGTGAGCGGTGCCTAAGCAATGTGAGCGACATGCTATAGCCATGTGTTGGGCTCGACAGCAGCGCTCTGTCGCTGGTACCACCGACCTGGGTGGCTGGTGTTGGGCTCGGCAGCAGCGCTCTGTCGTTGGTACCACCGACCTGGGTGGCTGGTGTTGGGCTCGGCAGCAGCGCTCTGTCGCTGGCATGTACATACCGCCGACCTGGGTGGCTGGTGTTGGGCTCGGCAGCAGCGCTCTGTCGCTGGTACCACCGACCTGGGTGGCTGGTGTTGGGCTCGACAGCAGCGCTCTGTCGTTGGTACCACCGACCTGGGTGGCTGGTGTTGGGCTCGACAGCAGCGCTCTGTCGCTGGTACCACCGACCTGGGTGGCTGGTGTTGGGCTCGGCAGCAGCGCTCTGTCGCTGGTACCACCGACCTGGGTGGCTGGTGTTCGGCGAGCCTCGCTCCCGGTGAACCTCGTTCGTCCCGTGGATGTTGATGTGATGACTGCACCGTCGATCTCGTGGCGAATCAGATGGCTCGACTCGTGATTGATATGTGACTTTTCCGTCAGACTCGGAAAGAAATATCTCCCGTAATCTGGTAAATTTGATGGGTACTCAACTTTGGAGCGATTCGCCGCCGAATATTGACGCAGACTCTCACGTTGAGTGGCCTGCGGCACTTGAACGAGACGAGACTGGCCGTCTCGAAGGCGACCGCTGACGGCCGACTGGCGACTTGCCGTTCAGCTTGCGAGGGTGTTCTCAACGTGCTACCCAAGAAGCTGACAAAGCACGAACAAGGCGTCTCACGCTTGGTTTGAGAACGCTGTCGTGGATGCATGAGATGCAGAGGTGTGGCTTGTGGGCAACGTGTTACCATTGCGTACACGTACATGCCAAACATTATCCAAGTGGGTTGTGCAAAGCACGCAAGTCGTTCAGAAACTTGTTCGGAAAACTTAAAGACGACACCCAATTTCTTCCCACAAAAGCGGAACTGTATATAGTTTATCCTTCGTACCAGCTTGAATCTTGCCATGAAAAATATTCTGCTTCAAGCAATGTTAATTACATTTAGGGTTTCGAAGCCTGGCTGCGGATTACGGAGGTGAAAGGCATTTGCTTAGCCATCGGGGGGAGGGGGGTACTCCGGGCCAATTGATCCTCTTCTTGCAGAGAACGTCTTTTTGTTATGCTACTTTTCATGTCTGCGTGCAGCATTATCCAATGACTCTGTCACCTTCCATCACATGTCTTGACTCCATAATATCTCGGGCCACGCCAATAATGACAATTTACGCTAGCACTAGACGCACGCTAGACTCCATCTCCCGCAATGCTGTTGCGCTCAAAATATCACAAGTGTTCCACGGGAATGGTGCTCTTGGTGCTTTTTGAGGGAAATATTGTGTTATGCCGCCTTGCCCTGCATTTACATTGCATTCCACATTTTGTTTTCATTGAACATCAATAGCACATGTCATCTATATTTTTGGGAGAACGCAGTTGGATCAGGTTGGACTCGGTGAGATCCGACATCGTCAGAGTTTAATCTGATGAGTTCCGGTGAAGTCCGGGCGCACAGTTAAGTTTGGTGGGGCTTGGGTGAACAGATGGTGTCTGTCAGCGTGCATTGGAATCCAGTTGGATTCGGCTGGATCCGGCTGGATCCGGCGGGTGCCGGTGAGGTCCGACAGTGTTCAGTGGGGTCCGGTCAGGTGGAGTCTTGTTAGCGTGTGCTCGAGCAGGATTCAGAGTGGTCTGTCTGGGGACGGTGGTGGACGGTGGAGGGTTTGGTCTGGCCATATCCAACTCGTAGTCGGGCTGAACTCAATACGATTCAGTAGTTTAGAAAGGATTCATTTGGTTGCAGTAGGGCCCGGCGAATGCTCTGAGATAAAGTGGGGTCAGCCCGTGTTGAATGGGATGCGATGCAATAGTTAGGATTAAGTCGGATTTAGTGAGATCGTAATTATCAGGTAGACCTTGACCAGCGATATGGTGGCCATGTAAGGTTTAGTGATGACATGCTATGTAGAGTTAGGTTAGCTCATGATAGGCTGAGTTACGTCATATTAAGCTAAGTTAGGGTTTTCAGCATCTGGTAGAGCCGAGTTCCGTGAGGTCACACCAGGTGAGTTAAGGGGAGATCAGGTTCGATCAGAGAACGCTGCCTACAAGTAGATGCTTTTATGATACAACATTTCGGGCACAGCCCATGATGAAAAAGGTGAGCACGCTGATGAAATACATTCAGGTGGTGTGGCACTAGATGATGGCACTGCCCCATCTCACTGGCTAGATAACACTACGCTCAGGTTTGATCGAATTCCCGTCAAACGAATCGAGGAGTTTCCACAAGGAACACACTTGTAGTGGCTACTTAGCTGAAGCGCATACTTTATATCGCGTATAGATTATGCACACCACTTTGAAGACAATGTAATATGAGGCCATCCACCAGAGCCTCATTTTTACGCTGCACATATCGAAAGCACACTAAGAGTCGAAGCAACTACTAGTGAAAAACACGTATATTTTCCACATAATCTCAACAGCATACATAGTAGCATCGAATACGCACTGGAGCCGAGCGACATTTGTGGGGCCATTCCTTTTCCCGACCTCCCCATAGCGGTCCTCAGCGACAGAAAATGCACCGCAGAACTTTACATCAAAGTGAACCACGCGAGTGTTCTCATGCATTACACATTAGCACCTTCAGAGCGGCGCAAAAAGCACTCTCCGCACAAAATGAAAGCGGGCTACCCAGCTGTCTTCTGACGGAGCAACAGCTATGCTTTGAACACAAAGCAATCCTAGTCGAGAAGCATGGCGACGAAGACAGCGTAAACGGTACTTACTGAGAAAAGGTTGCCAACTGTCACAACACGGGAAGTACGGCGTGAGCCAACACAGGAAGTACGGTATGAGCCAACACAGGAAGTACGGTATGAGCCAACACAGGAAGTACGGTGGGCCAACACAGCAACACAACTGGCAAACGACAGCCAGGAGCATGGCATATTTGGACGAATGCCTTACTCTCTCATGCGCTGATAAAACGTTAACGACCGAAATTGGCTATGTCGTGAAAGGACCAAACTAAGCACTCGAGTAGCATGGCAAGGTATCATTGCCCACTGCAAAATTGTTGGTGTCATGATCTCAAGATACCCTGCCCCTTCAGGGAACGCACTTGCTACGCGTGTCTGGCTGAAATAGAAGGAAAATTGTTCGGCCCAAACGTAGAGTATCTACTGATATTCGCATATAAAATGAAAAAAATGTTTTCTGTTTTCAAGACTTGACATGCCAGATTATGTTTTATTCACACATCAGGTGCCGGATATCACACAGAGCACACTACGATCGGCGAATATTTCAAGCCTGAGCACAACAACTTGGTGATGCCCTCTCACGTATCCTGCCTGCCTGTGACAGCTCCGAAAGCAGCAAAACACCACCCTCGTAGGAAGATCTCGGACTGACTGCATATTGACTGCATAACTTGAAGCCGGTCCTGAAAAACGTCTCATCTTAGCGCATTTAGCAATCATAGCTGCTTTCTTGCGGCTCCCGTGTGGCTCCATGTTGTTTCTCGGTTCCATGCTGGATATGGAACATCTCGGGATAGTCAATATGGCATTATCCAGCAGTGCCTACTTCTGCATGCTTCAGGGCGATGTGCCCTAAAGCTCAAATAACTAAGTAACCAAACCAACTTGCGATGTTATTTCCAGTGTCGTTGCTGGCACTCGAAGTGATCATGAGCTCTGCGCCAAATATTATATGAAAAAAATGTATATTTGTATGCATTGCTAGGAAGGTCACCATTGTCCTTTTTATATAAACAGCTAACTGTTCTACATCCAGTAAGCGCACTCGGACCGAATTTAAGCCGTGTTAAATTAAGTAAGATGTTAGAGGCTAAGACCAGGTTACAGGACAGGTCACGTCAGGTCAGCTCCAATTCGTCTAGACCAGGTGACATTAGGCTAGGTCAGGATGGGCCAGGTCAGCTCATGTCGGCTCTCACACCATTTGTTCACCGGAATACCAATAATTTCCATTAGCCTTTCGCTGAGCAATGTCAGCCAGCTAGGACTTGGTGAGTATCACCTGCGTATGAAAACATCTTATTAAAATCTGTTGCCACAAAAGTGGACGGTCGCCCAATTTATGCTGATATTTTGTAATGCAATTCGTGTGTATTCATGGTTTCGCTAGATGCTTCCGATAATACTACTTGAAGCATACGACAAGTCTGTAAGGTGTAAGTTAGTTTTACGGTGCAGCTTCTCAACATCAGAAGGTCTGTCCGTCTGACATGGATGCATACAAAACTGCATGTAGCAAGAGCTTATGGCTCGCATCGAAGTTTCCGGGTATGTAGCGCAGATTAATTAAATACATTCTGGGAGGGACCTGTGAACATGTACAGCGAAGGATATATTTGAGAAGTTCCGTCATATTTCGACCACGGACAAATGGAGAACTACACGTAACGATAGCCAATTGTCTGTCTCCAAATCCACCGGTTATAGAGAAAAGACATGAAGCTGCTTTAGGATTGAGCAAAATTATCACGCACACCCAAACATAAATATACGATATTGTGTTTTAGTTCCGGCGTGGATACATGGACTACTGGAAAGACAATGAGATTGCCACACACACCGCCTCGTATCGTACGCATCCAGGCGCGCCTTTCCACGCAGCACATTCGATAATTGGTCGCCCAGTGTCGCCCAGACGCCTGGCCAACGCGCGCGAAATGGGTGGCACGGTGGACCTATAGCCGATCCAATTATTGCCCTCGGCGAGCCCGTGCTTGCGGTGACCCCGACCCGGGGATCGAGTCAGACCGCGGCCGACCATGTCGCCGAGTTACACCGCGCCGCGACCGTCCGTGTCGCCGAGTTACGCCGCGCCGCAGCGGCCGTGTCGCCGAGTTACACCGCGCCGGACCGTCCGTGTCGCCGAGTTACATCGCGCCAGGGTGGCCGTGTCGCCGAGTTACACCGCGCCGCGACCGTCCGTGTCGCCGAGTTACGCCGCGCCGCAGCGGCCGTGTCGCCGAGTTACACCGCGACGCGACCGTCCGTGTCGCCGAGTTACATCGCGCCAGGGTGGCCGTGTCGCCGAGTTACACCGCGCCGCGACCGTCCGTGTCGCCGAGTTACGCCGCGCCGCAGCGGCCGTGTCGCCGAGTTACACCGCGCCACAGTGCCGTGTCGCCGAGTTACACCGCGCCACGGCTGGTCGTGTCGCTGGAAGCGGCCGGTCGTGTCGCTGGAAGCGGGGCGTCGATGCAGCTCCGGCGGCGGCCCCGGAACACGGAACACGGGTGGGTGGGCACCGTGCACCTCGCCGCGTCCTCACGAGGCGAGCGTGGGGCCGGCGCCGAGGGACGTGGGCCGTTGTAGGCTGTCGGCAGCGCAGGCGGACCGGCCGACAGACGCGACGCAGCTAAATTGGAGGCGTCGTCGTCGCTTCCGCGCTGCGCTGCTGCACTCGGGATAACACGGGCCGGCGGTAATTTCCATGTCGTCAGAGCGCTGACGGAGAGGCCCGGAAGCCACCGAACGGCACAAGCGTGGTGGTAGCAAGCAGCCGCAGCAGCTCGTCTGAGGAGCCTGCAGTAGGGATCCCGGAAATCCTAGGGGAATGGGACCTGTATCGCTATGGAAGCTGATGTGCGGGCGCTATATGACCTGTGCAGTCGATGCGCCCCTAAACCACAATAACTAACTAACGAAGCTGATGTGCCAGAAAACACAAATAGCTAACTATCCATCAAAATCCTAGGACAGGCATTGAGATAGCTCCATTTTCAGAGTACAGCACCATTACCATTGAATGGTGAAGTTGTGCTTGCGAAGCCAACGTAAACAGTTGTGCTGACCGACCGATCGTGCTGGGTTAGCACGGCGGTCCTGTCAAGTGCTGAGGTAGGCGACCGGAAATGCTTCCCATCCGTTGTGCATGCCAGAGTGACTTCTCTGAGGCGTAGCCAGATGGGTCATGCTTCACCTGTGAGCTGTACAGTGGTGCTGCAGTGCAGGAGTGGGGATCGTGGTGAGACACTCCGTGTGTGCCAAACGTGTCTCAGCATGTGCTCAGACTGCACTGCAGTGGGATATATTCAGGATTATGTCGCCTATTTACGTGGCTAAGCTGCTCGTGTTTCCACCTGCGCCATTGTAAGTACTTCCACCACAGGTGCGCCGGTTAATGGTTCCTCCGCTGTTCACTGCTGTGGTTAATGGCTTCCTTCAGTGCTGACTCCTGCGGTTAATAGCTTCCTGCGGTGCCGACCACTGTGGTTAATGGCTTCCTCCGGTGCCGACTCCTGGGGTTAATGGCTTCCTCCGGCACCGACTTCTGGGGTTAATGGCTCCCTTCGGTACCGGCTCCTGGGGTTTATGGCTTCCTCCGGTGTCAACTCCTACGGCTGCTGGCTTCCTCCAGTGTCGACTCTTGCTGTTAATGGTTTCCTCAGGTGCCGACTCATGCGGTTAATGAGAGTCTTTGGTGCCGACTTCTGTGGATAATGGCCACCTCCGGTGCCGATTCTCGCGCTTAATGGCTGCCTCCGGTGCGGATTCTCGCGGTTAATGGCTTCATCCGGTTCCGACTCCCACGATTAATGGCTGATTCCGGTTCCAACTTCTACGGTTAATGGCTACCTCTGGTTCCAACTTCGGCGGTTAATGGTTTCCTTCGGTGCCGACTCCTGAGGTTAATAGTTTCCTCTGGTACCGACTCCTGAGGTTAATAACAGTCTCTGATGCCGGCTTCTGTGCCGGCTTAATGGCTGCCTCCGGTGCCAATTTTCGCACCTAGTGGCTGCCTTCGGTGTCGACTCTTGCAGTCAACGGCTTCCTCCTTGTCCGACTCTAGCGGTTAATGGCTGACTCCGGTGCGGACTTCTGCGGTGAATGGCTTCCTCCGGCCCGAGCTGAATTTCGTCGAGGGGGATCAAATTCAGTTGGCCCGACCCGGGAAGCGGCATCACATCACAGCCATGGGGGCGGTGGAGTGGGCGCTTTGGAGCCGCCACCGCCCTTCCATCGTCCCATCGAACAGGTCTGTCTGTTCTGTCCTGAGACCGCCCACGTTGTCCACACGCCGACACTTGGTCGGCAGCTCCACCACAGGCTGTGCCAGATTCTCGCCACCACAGTATCGGTCAGGCTTCTCGCGCTGCAGCGAGTATCAGCTACAAAGTTCGTCTGATCGTGCAGGCAGCCAGATTTTGGCCAGCCCCAGTGGAGACCGTATTATGAGTAGCGCTGGAGCGCTGCTGGGCGTTGACCTTCCACTCCCCGGCGATACGTTTACCTCTGGCAGGCTCTAAGTGTCTTCGTCACATTTCGGCCAATCCACAACAACATCCAAAGCTTGTGGGGCGGGTGGGGTGGGGGGGGGGAAGAGCTTCACAATTCTTACCCCCGATTGTGCGCTTCCCACATCAAACATTGGGCGTGCTCAGCAGCGTGTTCAGGGACTCGCTTCAGCACCGTTTCTGGACGGGGGTTACGGGATATTTATCCTAATTTATTGATGTATGCAATTCGAATCAGCATGGGTGTAATGGTCAGGGTTGTCGCAAAATATTTTTAAGAAGGTGCATGTTTTGAAAATGCTGCCGATCTATGCAACGTTTGCTAAAACATCGGCCACTTCGCGGATTGGAACGTTGCCCGGATACCTCCTGGATTCGTCGTCAATGCCTGCCGTTGGTGACGCCATGGCGCCCCCCCCCCCCCGCAGCGTAGTGGGCTCTGCCACTCGGAATGCCACTCTACCACTCGAAATAGTATACTGCGCGGTCGGATTTAGAATGCAAATATATTTCAGGTTTTTTAAACCCAGGTAGGGCTAACACGATCCGGGCAATTGTCTTTGATCGCCTCCGCTGGAATCCACACTAACAGATGGGATTTTAAGATCGGCATCAAGGGTCAACAGTTATCGTGAGCGAAGAGAACAGACACGGCTTCACTGGCGCCAGACTGGAGCATTGACAGCTAGTACCAGTTCAGCACCACTGGAAACACCGTCCAAGCAATCCACACTTCGAATGAATAATCCAGCTGAAATTTGATTCGATTGCATCGTGGAGCAGACTCTTCTCCGATCATCTCCGTGACAACTCTGCTCCGAAGGGCACCCGTTCACGTCAGCAACCACGATATATTTAGAAGATGACATAATGGTCTTAAGGAACAGGTCTGTAGTGTTAGAGAGCCGTCTGGACGAACCTCTTCACAACATCTGGAGCAATGACAGTCCGAGGGGCACAGGAAGTAGTTGAACGAAACACTCTTGTCGGTGCTCCCAGAGCGCTTGGAATGCAGCATGTAATGGAAACATTATTCACAATATTTAAAGCTGTGAGCTCATTGATGAAGATCTGCAGGCCTTCCCCTGGGCGTAATGTTTGATATTTGAAAACGTAGCGAACGTTATTTGACTTTTATCATTGCAAGCCATACATTTAGTGACGGTGCATTCCTGAAATTGTCACTGGTGCCGACAGATGAGGTCGCTACTCTATTGGCTTAGACATCTGGACAAAATGGAGACGCTGCTGTTATATTGCCTGACCTGTAAGAGGCCACACCTGGGGCCTGTAAAAGTACGTCGGTAAAGGTCAGCAAAGAGGCAATAAGTCTGCCTCGTCGTTCTTAGAACGGTAAGCAGCTTCTAGATCTCTCAGCAATAGAGACGCCTAGAACTCTTTCGATGATAGGCTTGCCTAAGGTGCAAGATCCGGGGTTTCATATGCGTTCGGACTGGAGAGTGTGCCTCCGTCGGCTCGCTAATTGATGGCCAGGCTACTTATTACCTGCGGCTCACAGCAGTCTGAATTCAGCCTACTTCAAGAACTCGGCTAACCTACTGGAGCGAGCGAAAAACGTAGACGTCACCGAAAAGCAGATAGTGTAAAATTGGTGTAAAATTCATGCTGACAAGTGTTCCAGTGGATGACGCAATGACAACTGTGAAGTGGGTTTTCGAAGATATTGGTGGAGGCCAGCTATCCGTGCCTGAGGAACATTTCGCTAAGTTGTACAGTTCTGTGTGAGTTTTGAATCTGATTAAGTTTAGGACCTCGAGTATGTGCACATAAACGACCTAGCTATGGGCTCCCTAAGTGTGGTCTTGCATGCCTGCATATGGAAGCTATGGAGAAGGAATTACTATAAGGGAATTATGATACCATGTTAACTCAACCCGTGGGAGGTGGGGGAGGGAGAGGGGGTACAATTCAACACCCAGCCCCCTCAGATTTTACTTATATTTTGTCCATCGGGTTATCTTAGGCCCCGGGCACGATACTTGGACTTGTAGATCTCTTTGACCTTCGGTCTGTCCTGTATGTGACGTGAAAATATGACGTCATACCACGAACTGATGTTTTTAAACTCTTATATGTCCGGATTGGGAAATATTTCCTAGATCCGAAAACTGTTACGGGATGACAAAATACCATACTTGGACATAAATATGGCAGTATTTTTTCCCGAAAATGTCCAGAAGTATTTTTGATCAAAATGTTGGGTAATGTTTTTATTTGTGAAGAGCACGACGATTTGCTCTCTCGATTTTTTTTTAAACCGTTTATTTTCGAATTTTACGCTCGCTTGTACTCTGTTCTCACTGATAAATAGAGTGGGACCTTAACTCGAACAGTGTGAAAAAGTCCGTAAGCATGGCCTCGCGCCCACGGAGCGTCTACGGTCGGGCGGAGGCGCCCAGGCGACCGGTGCGGCCCGCGTTACACGGCTCGCCGCCTGACGTTTAGCTACTTGTCATTCGGCAAAGGATCTGATGAGCTGGAACGGTCTGAATTCAGCTTCGCACAATCAAACATTGGACGTTTTAACCTGCTGGAACCACTTTAACTTGATGACATACTATACAGTCTCGTACTTGCTCACGTTAATTTTCAAATTTCGAAGGTGTCTTCTTGAACCTCAAAACCTGGTGACGTGCTA